>PVJX010002660.1:0-123766 GCA_004027295.1 Dolichotis patagonum
ACTATTGTGTTATGTTTGATATTATTGTAATTGAAACTATGCTCAACTATAGCAGAGTAAGAGATATGGCATTAGATACTGTTGATGTCCAGTTGACTTAATGTAAAGTACTGTGTTGCCTATGTTGTCCTCTTCTGATCTGCTCTGTACTGCCCCCTTTTGTTTTATTCTCTTTTAAATTAAAAAAAAAAAAAGATCATTCATCCACTCCAATTAACCTCTTTTCAGACAGTGCTCAAGTTTGTGGTGTGATGCACCACACTGAAACTGCCTCCATTCACTGGCCAAAAAGATCTTTTTCATTTATTTTATACTCTCCAATTTGTCATTCAGTCATGTCATGTTCCCTGTTTTATCAGTCATTTATGTTCTCATTCCCGATCGCTGGGGCCTCGCACTGAGGGAAATGCTAGAATAGAGAGGTTGCTGGCTACTGTGACTGGTGCTCCACAGGCTTCTGAGTCCTACACCACCTTCCATCAGAACACTTCTGCCTTGTGCAAACAGTTCCTTTTAACTCGGGAGCAAACTCAACAAATTGTTAAACAATGTTCTTCATGCATTATACATCTTCCTTCACTTACTATGAGGGTTAATACCCAAGAGTTACACCCCAATCAATTCTGGCAAATGGACATTACTCACATTCCTGAGTTTGGCTCTTTATGCTGGGTCTATGTTTCAGTGGATACTTCCTCATGATTTTTGCTTCTCATACACTAGTGAAGCAGCTAAACGTGTCATTACTGAGCATGCCCACTGTATGCTCGAAATTCAACTTCAAAAACAAAAGGGAGAATTCTTCCCTACAAAATTCACACCTCCTAATATAATTCACTTGGAAGAATATACTATTAACTTTTTAAATCCTACTAGGGATGGAACTACAGCAGTGGAAAGACAATGCAATCAGGTAAAGGAAAAGAAGCTAGGAGGGGTCATTTGGAAAGCTCTTCATACCTGTCAAAGGAAGGGACCCTGCCCAGTGCTAATTTGGGATTGAGGGTATGCTCGTATCTTTCCAGAGAACAATGAATGGCCTATCTGGGTGCCAGAGCATGCTCTCTGGCTGTATCATCCACCCAGACCCAGAGAAGGAGTTGATTCCACCTCTCAAGAAGCTGATGATCAGTCCTGTGGCAATGATCCTTGGAGACCATGCCACGGTGAAGACAAGGATGGGACTAGACCCAACCTGAGCTAACTAAAGGACTTGACCCAGGATGCCCAGGATATGGTAACCAAAAGTGAGAATTAAAGATCTGATTAGATGATAGAGGGTATAAAGATAACTGAGCTGAAAGTTATATGAAAGAAAGGGACATGAAAATTACCAGTGTTCTTAAGACAAAATAAAATACAAAAAATATTAATTATAGACAAAAGATTTTGTTCCTTCCAAATTCACTTTATAAGAGATCTCTGCTAATTGACAAAAATTTTGAGTAGTCTATTTATAATTATAAACTTCTAAAGTTGTAATACAGTTATTATAATTCAATATGGCCAAAAATGTATTTGAGTGCACTTGATATTGTAGGCAGATTGTTTCTGTGTTGGTTTCTTTGTTTGTCATATCTTTGTACAGCTGTTTTTTATTTGAGCTCAACAATTTTTTTCTTTTGCATTTTTGGATCATTTGCTCAAAATTTAATTTGGGTTATATATTTAAAAAGCATTTTTCCACCTGGGTTGTCAGCCTCAATATGCTATCAAAATTGATTTTTTCATAGGTTACCAAAAATTTATTAAGGTAACTAAATGGGGACCTTTTGGTCTTAGAAAATTATTGGTCAGGACTCCCTCTGGTGAATAAAGGAGCAGCTGCCTGGGAAAAATTATCCCAGTCTTTGTTCATTAATAGGAAGCCCCAGTGATGTCAATAGCCTTATGGGAAACAAATACCCCAATAAATGTTACTAAAAGGATATTGTTGTGATATGTTTATATATTGGTCATCATCAAAGGTTATGTTTTCTAAAAATGAGACAATAAAGTTTTCTAAATTATGGATACTTTGGTACAAAATTAATTAAAAAACACGTTTTCATATGGCTATGACAATTATTATTAATCTCATGGCATATCAAATGTATTTATGCCTCCAGATGTACAGGTCTTCCAAAATGTAATGTGGGGATTGTTTATGGTGACATACTTTTCTTTCAGATTCAGACATCTGCTTTTAACAAAAATTTATGTGATGTATATATCCCATTAAAGGTCAACAAGTTAAATAAAAGCCTCTTAAGTACTATAAAGGGATGATTGACTAAAAAGGTTATTTTATGTCAAAATGGTGTGAGGTAAAAATGTCATCGTATTAGGTATGTTATAAAAATGTCAACATGATTGTCATGTTACAATATTTTGTACGACTTTTGAGTTCATGTTTTCTGTGTAAAACTATATAGCAGTTGTCTGTTAACATTCTACAGGGATTGAACTACTAGAACATCCATGGTTGGTAGGAAATAAAGGTTCTACATTGTATTTCAATGTGCTTGATATTCAGATAAAATTAAACATTAAGCTTACAGCTCATGTTACAAAGCAATGTCATTAACCTTTTCTTCTGGATGTTCAACAACTGAGATTTGGAGACCAAAAAACTAGAAAAAAATAGATGGGCTAGGAAGAGAGTAAACAGTTTGGCTCTAGCCCTCTGAGGTCAATGAGAACCTTGGACATGAGGGAAGCTTAGCAACAGCCTACAACTCTGATGGGTTATAGCAACTGCTGACCAAGGAGATTGTGGGACCACAGAGAAAAGTGATCAACAATGCATAGTGTGCTTAAGAAGAGTCACCAGGAAGGAAAAAAAAAGCAAATCTCTCCCAAGCTTTCCCAGAAAGCAATTTGGTCAAGCAATGGCCATGACTCACCCAGATGGTTAAGACTGACAGGAGGACTGAGAGGTGCTATGCACAGTTCCAAGGTAAACCCTGAGGAAAGTTAACTGACCTTGATAGGGAGCAAAAAATTTAGTTTTAATTAATATAGGTTCCACCTTAACTTGGTCTTAAACACCCATCAAAAAAGTATAACTATGTGAAACAATACCATAGTAATTCACTATCTGTAAAAGAAACTCAAGTCACTAACACTTTCTGATAATTTCCAGTTACAACAGCAACTGATTATTGCTATGAATTAATGGGATCTACAGGGTTAAATTGCTGAATACAAGGGCTTAAAATCCTTTGCTGAAAATCTTTAGCCTAAATGAATAAGTTCACTCAGAATAAACAGTATTTAAGACTGAGAAAGTCTTCGGTAGAGTTCTCCAAACATAGCTCCTTCAACTTCAACTGATGACCATCACATGCAACTGCAAAACTGAAAAGGGCATTATGTGGGGAGTGGGTGAAACTGGAGACTGACCACATGTGTGGGGCTGGAGTAAGGCCAGTCCTAAGAATAAACAGCCTCTGAGGCAAACCACATGAACAAACTGTTTCAGCTGTGAGGACACACACAGCCCCAGGCAATCCAAACAAACAGATTGTTAGGTGAAGGGTGTCATTGTGACAACAACCTGCTGAGTGTATAAACAAATACACTGCAGTTGCTGAGCAGTCCCTTTTCTCCCATCAGGAGGGAAGCCTCCACCTGACCTCACCTTCCAGTTTTCTAACTCATCTTTATTTCTTCACCCTCCACTATCCTTCAACCTGAAAATTTTGAGCTCTGTGGCAGGGACTTGTGCAAAGTTTTGTGTATTCTATGTAAAAGAAACCACAAAGTATACCTAAGAGAACACATTAAAATAGGAGTGGAGGAATATTAACAGTGGATTTCAGTTCACCAAGAGAACAAAGTACCCAGTGAAATCAATATAAATTAACTTCTAGTGAATTTAACTTAAAATCATTTATAAAAACTTGAATTCTAACTATTTCCTGATCTTTTGGTCATTGCTTCTTCAATTGCATTACAGCTTACTTCTTCAGTATAGGCAGTTAAAAGCTGTTGGACTGCCCAGGCCCTGAACACATGTGAATCCCAGCCCACAGGGAATCCTTGGAATGTTGCTCCCAGGGACTGCCCAGGCCCTGAACACATGTGAGTTGAGTCCCAGTCCACAGGGAAGCCTTGGAATGTTGCTCCCAGGCAGTAAGGCCATGCCCTGCATCTGAAATCAGTCGAGGACTCACAGGAGGTACTTGTGAGCCTAACTGGGCCACGCCCAGTGAACTCAAAGTAGCAGGCAGGGGCCGAAATTCAGTCTCAGCCTCTGAACATGTGCAGGCTGAATCCCAGTGCACAGGGAAGTTTTGGAACATCGCCCCCAGGCGGTCAGATCACGCCTTGCATCTGAAATCACTGGAGGATGCACAGAGTCCTCACGGGCCTAACTGGCCCATGCCCAGAAAACTCCAAGTGGCTAGCAGTTGCCTGCAGTCTTCCCCAGGAGCCAAAAGTGGGCCAGGTGATTCCCAGAGCGGGGGGGGGGGAGCTTTAAAACATTGCTCAAAACCCAGAAATATAGGAAAATGACAGAGCAAAATGCAATCTCAAATTTCCAGCCCAACCCAAGTAAGCCTAGGAGACATGGACACAGAATAAAATGTTCTCCTGGTTTTTTTTTGTTTTTTGTACTGGGAATTGAACTCAGGACCTTGCACTTACCAGACAGGTGCTTATGCCACTGAACTATATCCCTGACACAGAATAAAATGTAAGCCATATACCTGAAATTCCTGAAATGATAACAAGAAACAACTCTGGGAAGCTATAAAAGAACTCAGATCAGAAATAGTCTTCCAGGTAAAAGAAGAAATGATAAATGTAATGAAAGAAATGCTAAACACCCTCTAAAGAAGACATAGTTAAAAAATTAGAGGAACAATGCAAAAAGATGGAAACTCTGAATGAACAATATAAGAAACAAAAAGAATTCATGAAGCAGATTCAAAGAGATAAACAGGAAATAAAAAATGCCATCAAATTTAGAAAAAACGCCTCAATGAAAGTGAACATAGAATTTCAGACCTCAAAGACAAGATTGCAGCTAGTGAACAGGAAAGGAAAGATCTTTTAAAAATAACAAGGAACCAAGAAATAACAATTCAACAACTTCAAGATGATGCAAAGAAAAACAACATAAAATTGATAGGTATAAATGAAAAGGAAGGTGACAACACAAAAGATATCAAGAGACTATTTACAGAAGCAATAACTGAAAATTTCCCAAACATGAGAATGGAAACTGACATACAGATCAGTGAAGCATATAGAACTCCAAATAACCATAACCAAAATAAAACTATACCCAGACATACAATAATCAACATCCCAGAAATCCAACATAAGAACAGAATATTAAAAGCTGCTAGAGAGAAGAGACAAATCATCTATAAAGGAAAACCTATCAGAATCACAGCATACTTCTCAACACAAACAATGAAGTCAAGAAAGCATGGAATGAAGTATTTCATATCCTAAAGGAAAACGACTTCCAACCCAGATTGATGTACCCTGCAAAACTGACCTTCCAAATGGATGGAGAAATAAGACTCTTCCATGATAAAGAACAACTGAAGAATTTCATGATCACCAAACCAACCCTGCAAAGAATACTGAAAGACATTCTAGACAGACATAGGAAAAAAACCACTAAGAAAGGCAAACAATTAAACAGAGTGGAAAGATAAAGAATCAACAGCAGAAAAATAACATGTCAAAAGTAAACCAATATATATCAGTTATAACCATTAATGTAAATGGCCTCAACTCACCAATTAAAAGAAATATACTGGCAGAATGGATCAAGAAACAACACCCAAACATAAGCTATATACAGGAAACCCATCTAACCCAAAAGGAAACTCATAGACGAAAAGTCAAAGGATGGAAAACAATACTCCATGCAACAGGATCCCTCTTCAAAAAAAAGCAGGGGTAGCTATTCTGTTTGCAGACAATGTGAACTGCAAACCAAGAATGATCCAAAGAGATAAAGAAGGTCACTACATACTAGTTAGGGGAAATCTTCAAGAGAGTAATAACAATCTCAAATATATATGCACCAAATTTGGGAGCACCCAGCTATACAACACAAATATTAACAGAAATGAAAAATCAAATAAGCAATAACACAGTTTTAATAGGAGACCTTAACACACCATTGACACAAAGGGACAGATCAACTAGACAGAAAATCAGCAAAGAAATAACAGAACTGAATCACACTTGTGAACAAATGAACTTAGTAGACTTATACAGAGTGTTCCACCCAACAACATCAGAATATACATTCTTCTCAGCAGCACAAGGAACATTCTCTAAAATAGACCATATACTAGCCCACAGAACATATTTAAGTAAATGCGAAAGAATTGAAATTATCCCATGCATGTTACTGGATTGTAGTGCCATGAAACTAGAAATAAATGACAAAAGAAACTGCAAAAATCCCACAAACACATGGAAATTGAATAATACACTCCTGAGCAATCAGTGGATCACAGAGGAAATGAAGAAATTAAACAATATTTTCAGGCAGAAGAAAATACAAATAACATCTTACCAGAACCTGTGGGATGCAATGAAAGCAGTCCTCAGAGGAAAATTTATTGCAGTGAACTCCCACATCAGGAAAACAGAATGAACACAAATAAACAACCTGATGCTACACCTCAAACATCTAGAAAAAGAAGAGCAAGTCAAGCCCAAAGCCAAAAGAAGGAAGGAAATTATAAAGATCAGAGCAGAAATTAATGCAATAGAGACTAAGAAAATAGTACAAAGGATCAATGAATCAAAGAGTTGGTTCTTTGAAAGAATAAATAAAATTGACAGGCCTCTAGCCAACCTTATTAAAAAAAGGAGAGAAAAAACTCAAATTCATGCAATAAGAAATGAAAAGGGTGAAATCACTACAGACTCTGTGGAAATACAGAAGATCATCAATACCTATTTTGAAAACCTCTACTCTCATAGGCCTGATAACACAGAAGAAATGGACAGATTCCTAGAAACATATGAATTACCAAAGCTGGGTGAAGAAGATGTAAAACTGTTGTATAAGCCAAATTCAATTAACAAAACTGAAAATGTAATTAAATCCTTACCAACAAAGAAAAGCCCAGGTCCAGATGGATTTACTGTGGAATTGTACAAGAAATTCAAAGAAGATTTAATACTGACACTCCTCAAACTCTTCAATGAAATTGAAATGGAAATAATTCTCCCTAACTCATTCCTATAAGCAAACATTACTCTAATACCAAAACCTGAGAAAGACCCAACTAAAGAAGAGAACTATAGGCCAATCTCCCTAATGAACATAGATGCAAAAATTCTCAACAAAATTTTGGCAAACAGAATGCAGCAAATCATCAAGAAGATGATACAGCATGACCAAGTGGGATTCATCCCAGGAATGCAAGGATGGTTCAACATACGCAAATCAATAAATGTAATCTACCATATCAATAGAGCCAAAAATAAGAACTACATGATTATTTCTATAGGTGCAGAAAAAGATTTTGATAAGGTCCAACACTTATTCATGACAAAAGCTTACAGAAAATTGGAATAGATGGTCTTTACCTCAATATGATTAAAAACCATCTATGACAACCCAATAGCCAGCATCACATTAAATGGCCCAAAACTGAAAGCCTCTACCCTAAAATCAAGAACAAGACAAGGATGTCCATTATCACCACTCCAATTCAATATAGTGCTGGAAATACTAGCCAGAGCAATTAGACAAGAGAGAGAAATAAAAGGAGTAAGGATAGGAAAAGAAGAAGTTAAATTATCATTATTTGCAGATGACATGATACATAGATGACCCCCAAAGCTTCATTGAAAGACTCCTAGGTATAATAAATAAATTCAGTAATGTATCTGGATATAAAGTCAACACTCAAAAATCAACAGCATTCCTATACACTAACATCAAAACTACTGAGAGAGAAATAAGAGAAGCCACACCCTTTACAATAGCATCCAACAAAATGAAATACTTAGGAATTAATTTAACAAAAGAAGTAAAATAACTATTAAGGGAAAATTGTAATATTCTGAAAAAGAAATTGAAGAGGACCTCGGAAAATGGAAAGACATCCCTTGTTCATGGATAGGTAGAACATTTTGAAAATGGCCAATCTCCCAAAATTGTTATACAGATTTAATGCAATCACAATCAAAATGCCACTAGCATACCTCACAGATCTAGAGAAATCATTCCTAAAATTCATCTGGAACCAGAAGAGACCCAGAATAGCAAAGGCAATTCTAAGCAACAAAGGCAAGGTAGGAAGGTATCACAATCTCTGACTTGAAGTTATACTAAAAAGCTACTGCAATAAAATCAGCAAGGTATTGGAATAAAAACAGACCTGAAGATCAATGGAATAGATTAGAAGATACAACTACAACTACAAATATACTCAGCCACCCTATCTTTGATAAAGGGGCCAAACATGTCCACTAGAAGAAAGATAGTCTCTTCAATAAATGGTATTGGAAAAATTGGCTCTCCATATGCTGAAAACTAAAACTAGACCCATGCCTATCTCCGTGTACTAAACTAAAGTCTAAATGGATGAAAGATCTAAATATTAAAACAGAAACACTAAATTTTGTGGAAGACAAAGTAGGTAGAAATCTTGACAACATAGTGGTAGGTAGGGAATTTATGAACAAGAATCAAACTGCATGGGAAATACTTCCCAGAATCAATAATTGGGATCACGTCCTATTAAAGAGTTTTTGCATGTTAAAAGAAATATCCAGCATAGTGAAAAGAAAACCCAAAAATTGGGAAAAAATCTTAGTGAACGGCCCCTCAGACAAAGGACTTCTGCCCAGAACATATATAGAATTAAAAAATATCAGATCCCCAAAATTCAAAGAGCCATTCCAAAAATGGGCATCCAACATGAATACACAGTTCTCAGATGAAGAAATACAAATGGCAAATAAATACATGAAGACATGCTCAACATCACTGGCCGTTAGAGAAATGCAAATTAAAACAACATTGTGGTTCCATCTCACGCCAGAAAGAATGGCCAGGATAAAGAAAACTAACAACAACATATGCTGGAGAGGCTGTGGGGAAAAAGGAACTCGTATGCACTGTTGGTGGGAGTGTAGACTGGTGAACCACTGTGGTGGTCAGTCTGGAGATTCCTCAAAAAGCTGGGATTGGAAGTCCCATTCAACCCAGCAATTCCACTTCTGGGCATATTCCAAGAAGAACTGAAAACATCATGCCACAGTTATGTATGTGCACCCATGTTTATAGCAGCACAATTTGTGATAGTCAGATCCTGGAAACAACTTAAATGCCCATCAATTGAGGAATGGATAAAAAAGATGTGGTGTTTTTATACAATGGAGTACTACTCTGCTATAAAGAATGATCACATTGAGTTATTTATAAGTAAACAGATGCAAGTTGAGACCATACGCATAAGTGAAATAAATCACACTCATATGTGTAAATACTGTATAGTCTCCTTAGTGTAAGAAATGGTAAGAGTACATAAGATACAAAAAACTCAATAAATAGAGTGAAAGGACAAGAATCTGCTTAAAGGAGAAAAAATAATATCTCAGGGAACATGAGGAAAAAGAAAAAGGAAGGGAAAAGAAAAAATATCTAAAATTACATAAACACACTTAGGATAGCTAAGATGATTGTGCTATAAATTCTGTAAGTTCTTGGAACAAAATAGTTAACATTCATAGAATTGGAATAATTATGCTTATTATTATATGGTGATCTGAGGAACTCTTGAAGATCATTGTGTAAAATAACAACCCTAGTTATGCTCATACCACCTTGTTTTGAAGGTCTATATTGTCAGTGTTCTGGGCTCTTTGCCTTTGTCGTTTATGTATTTTTCATTTTGTGTTTCTCTAGGAATTTGTTTTGTTTTGTTTTTCCCTCTAATACAGAAAGGATAGGTATACGTGTAGAGACTCATGCAGGCATAGAACTTCTAAATAGTTTATGAGAATCAATTATATAATGCTCGATGAAATGAACAGCTACTTTGAAGAAAAAGAGACACTAAGGTACCCAGAGCTGATTCCATAGCATCATGATGCAAAATCCAGCAATACTATTATTTTTCATTCAGAGTGATTTTAGACTGTTTTGTTTTGTTTAATTTCAACATACGTGAAGGTATGGACAGCTGTTTTGAAGAGAACAAGAGACATTATGGCAGCCATTGTTGACTTTCCTATTGTCTGGTCTTGGAGACCTAAAATGCCTTTATCATCCTGTTCTGATGAGTTCTATACTATTTTGTTTTGTATGAATTTATTGTATGTGAAGATATGGACAACTATTTGGAAGAAAACAAGAGACAATATGATAGACAGTAAAGATCTCCAGTTGTCTTGTTTTGAAATCTGTGTCTCTTAAATTGTTTTTTTATGATCTGTTTTGTTCTGCTTAATTTTACCCACTTTAAAATAAAATTTTTTAAAAAGCTGTTGGACTTTTAAAATCTGTTACTGTAACTGTACTTTAGTGAAAGCTTTGGTAATATCTGAGGAAACAAAAAGCTCACTAATATTTATTTTGAAAACAAAATGCCTTTAAATGTTTTATTTATAGATAAAAAAATATTCCCTGTTTCTTAACTAGGGAAAAAATCCCAAGCCAAACCTCAAGTTTTTATTAGAACAGAATCAATATAAATCAAAAACAATATTGCAGGATGATAATTTGTAATGTGAAGTATAACTCCAACAAGAAAAACAGATCTACTTTACACTGTTCTAATTTTCTGCACTAACATCAAGGTTAATATATTCCAGATGGCCTACTTACTTTCATTAAGAACTATTAGTATCAAAACTGTTTAAACTAACAACAATTCATCATTCTAATTGGTTTTTCTAAGCATTAATATGGATCATACAAGACAAGAATGATATCCTGAGCATCACTGTGAGTGGAGTCAGGAAATTCTCCCGTTATCTCAAAGGCACACTGAGTCCTCAGCACAGGGAGTGAACAGCTGATCTAGATGAGTCCAGTCAGGTCCTTGTGACAATTTTTCTCCCAAGAGTTTGGGAGTTGAGTAGACACACAGATAAGCCACAGTTATGGATGTTGAATTTGCTGGTCACTGAATCGTGTTGCTGTGGAGTCCCTAGGGCTGCTCTTGGTCCTAGGCTGCTTCTTCACCCATTCCCTCAATTTTCCTAGCACATTTCCTCTGCCTCACTTTTATCCTTCTATCTGCTACATGAAAACAGCAATGCTAAAACATGATTGATATATTACCTTTGCACTTTAATTTCCTTATCTCAAAACTGTACCACTGATAGTAGGTGTAAACATACTATTATTTAAAGCGTGTTAGCTATCTACTTTGATATTTTGGTTTTAGCATTAAATATGAGCCACTGAAAAACTGAGGTCTTTCTGCTGTTGAGTCAAGTGGAGAATCAACCACAGGATTTTATTATCTCAGAGAAGAATTTTTTACCTCGTCACCTTTCTCCCCAGGCATTCCAGGGTAGCCTCGCTCTCCTTTGGTTCCCTAAAAAAGACAGTTAGGTTTAGCTAGCGTGCTCAACCACTGTTATCTTTTGCACAGTGGAAAACATGTATCAGAATGCTTGTCATATGCAATTTGGAAGGAATCGGAGAACAAAACAATGGCAACATTTCCAAATGGCTTTTTATTCTAAGTTCTCAAAATATGCTTTGTAAGAAGGTGATGTATTTTATAATAAGATTTTCTTTGTTTACACTGAATTAAGAATTCCACAGAGGACTTTCTTACCTTTGGCCCCTCTCTGCCTGGGATTCCCGGAGGACCCCGTGGCCCCATGTCACCCTAGAGGACAGAGAGTAATGGCACTCAGAATGCACTCTATGTGTGCATGGGGGTGAGCAGTGGTGGTCTTCATACCTTCCGGGCTAGAGGATCATACTTCCCAGGCTCCCCTGCGACCCCTTCATCTCCTTTGTTGCTTTTCAGCCCAGGGACATTGGCGTGGCAGTTGCCGCAGAAGTTCTAATGAGTGTAAAGAGAAGGTTACTGAAGGATTCATAAAAACAATTTACCAAAGAGAGGACTGGTCTGACTTGAACCTCTGTTTGAGCTTTTGTCAGAGATAAGTGAAATAGCAATTGTGAGGTCACTCTGTGTTCTGAAATTTATTTCTTCAATTTGAAAGTGATTCTTTTTGGAGGCAAAAACTATTTGCCAAGCTAATCAATGACATCTGTTTATGATACAAGTGAATTTTTATTTAAAAAAAGACCTGTGATAATATTTAAATGAAAATTTCCAAGTAAATAAGGAAAAGACCCATAAATCAGCAACACAGACTGATTTGTCAATTGCTCAAAAGCATGTTTAAAGAAGGAGATGGTATCAAAGCTTAGAATAACCAGCAAGATTACTGAGCTCCTACGATCAGTAGCCTAAGTCATTAAAAGATGAGAGGAGATTTCTCTTGCAGGACATAAAACGAGTTGACACACCCTTCACAGTTTACTAACATGTCGCCGTCAATGGAGTACTCATGCGACGCACAGTTCCTGCAGTGACTTGGACTTGACTCTGACGTCAAATCCAAGGGAAGACAGAAACTTAAATGCAATCTTCTTTCCATTGGTTTCTCTGTAACCTTTAGCTGATCTGGAAAGGCTTGAATTTAAGTGTCTGTGAGCTTGTAAAATAAATACAAATCTTATCACACAGCCAAGGAACCAGTGTCTGTGGGAAGTCCTTATAGAGGCATATTTTTAAGTACATTGTTGGAATAAGAACATGACCTGGAAAGGAGTGGAATGAAGGCCACTGCATGGAGGAGAGAGTTGAACTTCTAACACAGGGTAGGATAAGATAAGCCTCAATTTTTCATCCTTTTTGGTAAAAGGGAGCATCTTTCAACATGCAGACAGAACTGAAGCTTCCCACTGATGACGCAGCCCCAGCATATGCACATCCAATAGTCTTGACCCAATGAATATCAACATAGATCTCATGTCTAAAAATATACTCCTTGGAACATTAATTTGCCATGACATTACAAAGGCTTGGAGGCAAAGTGTCTCAAAAAATGCTGGACTAAGTAGTTTTCTTCATGGCGAGCCTTCTTAGTAGATTCTGAGTGTAAAACAGGGAGCTAGTTGCAATGTTTCCCAAACTGCTTTTAGGAACAGGATCATTTCAAAGGGCTGATGCATTGGTAGAAGAGTTTAAAATATGCATATATATTTATGCAACTACCACTGACTCTATCTATCTATCTATCTATCTACACACACACACACACACACACACACCATGAAGATAGAGAAATGCTCAAAAGGGTTTCCATGGTTCAAAAGCTTGAAACAGATGGACTGTATATAGGGACATAAACATAGTATAGCAGAGTAAAACCTTGGTGTATCAATATGTGGAAATGTTCTAGAATGAATTATTCACTTAATAGTTTTAATAAGAAAACTAAAAAGTGATAATCATTATAAGTGAAAAAGAATTTTCCAAGACTCATTGGAAACTGGTCTCGTTTTCTTTAGATTAGCCTTACCAGAAAGATAAATTAAGGGAAACTGGGTTTAATACTCTTTTTAAAATGACTTAAGATTTTTTTATACGAAAAGGAAAATGCAGCTACTTTTAGCCAATATGCACTATCATTCAAAGAGGGAGCCACTCCCAGATTAGTTTAGAAGGAGGTCTGAGTGTTACCATTGGGCCTTGGTAATTATATCAGTTCCTTTTAATATCTGAATCAAAGATACTGAAAGCAGAAAGCAGGGTGATCCAGTTAACTCAACACTCAAAGGGGACAGGCCAAATTAGTGTGTTGAGTAGCACAATCAGGATAGAACATTGCATTAGACTGGACTAACAGACCGACCCCAAATGAGATTCCTGTGCTTGGATGTTGGTTTGGGGATTCACATCCTTCTCCCTTATCCTACCTGAAGCCCTGGTTTTTCTTGTAGAGCACATTTATCACTTTTGTCTCCAGTAGGAGCCATCTTGGATTCCATCAGCACATTTCTGATTATGTGCATACTTTCTGATCCTTAGAGAATTCTTAACTATTCTGAAATGATGCAACTCCACAATTTTATTTCCAACACTCCTGTCCTTATGAAGATGCAGGACTTAACAATGACTTACATTCTTGTATCAATGTTACATTTATTAGATATGTGGCTGAGCAAGTTACTAATGGCTTGGAATTTCAGGCTTCTTAGGTACACGGAATGCATGGCAGCTTCAAATTATAGCATTATTGTGAGGAATAAATGTGTTCAGTATAGCAGTACATTGACTGACATGTAATTGTAACTCAGTAAATACAAACTTTTCCTCAAATCCTCCCAGTCTTTTCTATCTTACAAGAAAATGTTGCATTATGGAGATTTTAAAAACTGTAAAATGTACTTATATTCATATTTAAATTCATGTTTATGTCTATTCTCAAAACTCTAATCGCCTAATAAATACATCCACTAGAATTCTTGAGCTTTTGATTGATTTAACTCAATAAATATTTCTGCATGCCTACTACTGTGCAAGTCTTAGAAAATCATTGGCCATACACACAGCTATCGTTAAGTATGTGCTAAGTATGTCCATCATAACTCATATAAGCATAACGTATATAAGTATATAAGCATAAAGTAAAGCTCTAGATTTTCATTGGGATTCATCATTCCTAGCGTACTACATAGAAACATACAAATGCACAACCTTCCCATCCATTATCAGACCTCTCAATCTTACTAGGAGTTCTTCCACTCATTTGGATAAAATAGAACAAAGTATCAGAAAATCATAGCAAAATTCATTTTTTGAGATAGGCAGATATAACTTTCATTTGACAAAGTAATAGGCATTATAGCTATTATTGGCTTTGGAATTTTATTTTTGTAAAATTCCATGGCATGAAAACCCTACTGTGTAACTCATTGATGGGCAGCCCTGGTTTTCACCCTGGACTGGCCAGGACTGATCACCGTGAGGACTGCTGAGTGACTCACAGTAGTGAGTCAGGGTGGTAAACACCCACCAAGAGCAAGCTGCTGCTCCGGGGGAGAGGGGGAATCACCTACCCTAGGGTGTGAAGGTACTATTCCTGCCTGTACCTGTCTCAGAGCCATTTCCCTCACCTCCACACCCACTCTGGTTAAAATGGGAGAGGAGGAAACAGTATAAGTAGTATAAGTAGATACATTATGACACGTGTCCTTTTGCCAGCTCAAACACGTCAGGAGTCGTTCAGGAAACTCAATTCCTAGTAAAGATTTCCTTTCTGATCTTCCCTGGATATTAATCCATGATTTTTTACATAACAGTACCTTGAACAAGGCACCAATGTCTCCCAAGAGAGGCAGCGCAATCTGTGGTTAAGGAAAACAAAAACAAAAACATGGATAAACACATAGGCACAATACATAAAACAGTGAAGACATTTCCCCTCAAATTGCCATGTCATTTGCAATTTGGAAAACAAGGCTTCTAGAGTTTCACCATTGGGATTCCTGGGGTAATGTTATGTTTCATGTCAGAAGCTGACACAGAGCACCTACAGAATTCAGAACTACTTTATGGATCATCACTATGCTTACAGCACGAGCACGCAAGCTCACATGTGTCATTGTTTCGATTCTGCATCTGCATTTGCATGACAAGGAAACCATTGTGCTTTCTCTCCTATATTACTGGTTTTGAGTAATAAAGATAAGCCCTTTATTAAAAGGAAATCACTTGACTGACAAGTGCATTATCAGGCTGTTGAGAAATATGAAGCTTACAAGAGCAGTTTGCCTTGAAGTTGGTTTCACAGAAGTTCCAAGCACTTTAAACTGGCTCAAACTGGATAAGACAGGCAGTGAGGGAAGTTGGTGTGTATTTGGGATATACATTGGAAAGTGTCCTTTCAGAGAGAGACAAGTAATGCTTTCCAAAGTTCGCAAATGATGCACACAGGAGTGTCAGCGGTGTGGTTGAGTGAGTAAGTGGGGCCATAATATGCCTTTCTTTGCATGGAGTTTACAAAGGCACATCAGGCCCAAAAGTGTGGGAGGCAGAAAGGATTTGTGGCATGTAGAACTGAGGACTAGATTCGGATTTTATTTTGCAAAACTCTTAATACAATGCCATGTTCCATATGGCCTCTCAAATTATAACTACCGAAGCAGTGGCTATTTAAAGGGATTTCACTGTCACTCAAACAAGGTTGAATCTAAAATAAAACTTGGAACCCACAATTACCGCCTAAATTCATTTTCTGAGAGCCTACTCAAGCCAGTTTTATAATTTAACATCACGGCTTTTTAAACTCACAGAATCAATGGATATTTTCTCTATTGCAGGTAATTTACCTGCAAACTTCGACTTGAAAAAGTGAAACTCATTGAATCACTAGCTTTAGAAAGAAGAGAAACCGAGAGCTATGTATTTCATCTCAATTTTCCCTGGAACTGAGACATTATATGCTAAGACTTGGCCTGGGGCAAAATTGTACAGTTGAATTATACTCTAGGAAAATAAGTATTCACCACACACGCCAAAATGCTGATGCAGCTTAAATTTTTCCCCTCTACAAACAATGGGGATAAAGAAAATCAACAAGCAGTCACTGAGCATTCTAATTAGTTGGGATAGCAAAATTTGCTTGGTAGGCTTTTTGGCTTCTAGGTGCATTAAAGATACATAAATCAGGTGATTCACGTCTACATACCGGGTCACCTGGGGGCCCTGGCAGGCCTGGCTTTCCATCCCTCCCCGGAGCTCCCTGAAAACAGAAGCATCATGTTGAAGTCCTTACAAGATGATATAGGTGCAGATTAAAGTGAGTGTAGAGTGGAGTAGGTAAGGAAGGTCCTCACATCATTCCCTGGAGTTCCTGGCAATCCAGGAAGACCCCGGGGACCCTGGAAAGGGAAAAAAAATGAAAATAGTTATGAGGACAGTCCTTTGCTAGTTTCCCCCAAGTAGGCAAGCTAGATTTGTTGTTCTGAATAAATTACTTAAGTAGTTTACCTGAACACCTGGCTCTCCAGCTGGACCTTGGGAGCCCTGGATAAAATGAGACACAATCATCAGAATTCTGCCAGCAATGTCCAAAATCTATCCACCTGAGACAAATGACTAAGTGTTGTAATTTGCTCAGTGGAACAACAAGATTTTCCACTATACCTACCCTGAACATTCCCTAAAGGTAGCCATAACTTCAGGGTGCTAAGTAATTCCTTAACCCAACACCTGTTGCCGGAAACACCATGGTTTTGCTGACTCCCTTTCCATCACATATGTCTGCCCACTTGTAGGAGTTTAAACAATGCATCCAAATTCCATCCGATCAGAAATCTACTACTCATTGGAGTAGCTGGCTTATGGCTTCCTCTCTTTGCTTCTGTCTACTTTGCGTTACTTCTCACTTTGAAGAAAGAGATGGCACCGTTGTTTAGTGACAGGGGTAGGAAGTAAAGCATCAGTTATTTTCTGCCTCCAGAAAACTGGAATTTGGAGTACTAGAAACGAGGCTGAGGTGATTTGTGAACCCTAATGCCATTAGTTCTGTCCTTATCACATATTCTCCCTGGACCACTGAAACAGAATTTAAAACCTAATCAAGTCAAGACCTGGTTTCTTGGCAGGCGACTTGGTAACTGCTCACTGATTTTCCTTTCTCATTTTTTAAAATAAATATTCCTGGCAGTGATATCATTAAAGTCTTTGCTCCCTTTCTACCTGTACTGCACCACTGAGTTTGTCTTTAAGCTCATTACTTCCTTTGTAAATTCCTAATAACATTTTTTAATTTCTAAAACTTTCTGTCTCTAACGGTCTCTATATTTTAGCTGCTGTGGTTTCCGTGTGTCCTCCTAGAGTTCATGTGTTAGATGATTGATACTCAAGTTCCTATGCTCATAGTACATGGAGGTGAGAGCTTTCGGATTCTATGAGGTCCTGACAGTAGGATTCTGCTGATGGTATTACACAAAGGAAAAGAGAGGCTGTGTTAGCAAGCCAGCTCTGCTCATCATGCAATGCCTATCAATGCTGCAGGAAGAAGGCCCTCACCAGGTGCTGTACCATGCCCTGGGACTTCCCAGCCTCCAGGAACATGAACTACACACATCCTTATCCTTTATAAATTACCCCGTTTCAGTATTCCATTGTTGCAACTGAAAATGAACTGAAACATTTGCCTTGAAAAAGTCACATGCCAGTCACACACAACATAATCAATGACAACTTGTGCTTTTTTTTTTTTTTAACTTTCATGATCACTTCGGCACAAGTCTGTGATACAGGGATATAAGAAACAAATTTAGTATCTAGAGGCTCTTGCTTTCTGCCGCAGAGCTCTCCAGATCCCTGTGATTTCCTTTGCAATAGGATTGCCAGGAGAAATGTTTGCTAATATTTGGTCTTTATTTCTGGTTCCCAACACAGAACTCCTAGTGTCTTGGTATTTCCTAGGTAATAGGAATGCTTTTTGTTCTAATGAGGTGACTCTTTACACATATTCCATCCACTTAAAATATTAACTTGGTTTATTTTAATTGGAAATAAGTACTTATATTTAATAATTTTATATTAGGCATTCATAACATCTTGCAAGCGTTTGTATTTTTTGCATACATAGACATAAATGGTGGAATGATTGCTTGTAATCTAAAGCCAGCATACCTGTGACCAGAATCTGTAAGTCAGTAAGCAGTGACTCTGCTGTGTGTGCTTAGTGACGTAGCCTTATGGCCATTGGTCCCCATAGAGTAGTGTTTATAGCATTTCTGCCTCTGATCTTTTTATTCTTTTCTCCTTGTGAAGACTCATCATTGAATTCTGCTTTATAATATTGGAATCAACAATGTTTCAAGAACTAGAATGGATTTCACTTACCGTCCTGCCAGGAATCCCTATCCCTGGCGGGCCTGCGTCACCCGGCGAACCCTGGACACCAGGCAGTCCTCTCTCGCCCTGGGAAGTGAGGTGTCACTGTTAGTAGGAGGTTCATGAGACACAGGTCTTTCTGTTGTATTTTGTTAGCTATTCATTCATTTAAAATTAGCTGTTTTTTTATACCTTTGGACCACGTGGACCAGGTGCTCCAGGATTTCCATCTAAACCCTATAAGAAAACAAAAAACAAAAACAAACAAAAAACTGAGGTAAATACATTTCTTTTCCTAAAAACATTAAAAAATACCCAACAAGTCATATCTTAAAAGTCGTTAATTGCTTTTCATTTCACTTGAATATGCAAACAGAATAAGGAATAAATTTTATAGGTAATATATTTAATAGTTACTTTAAAATGTGAAGTTTCTAGCTATAAGATGGGACATATTTCATTGAGAACTACTACTATTAATTCATGGAAAAGGTTCCCATTCCAAGGCAATGAGAAAGAAGGTATGAGAAAGAGGTATGTGACCCTGGAGATCCAGTTGCTATGTCCCGGGAAAAGTCTGGATCCTAGGGACAGGTTTTGTAAATGACAACCTATGGCAATCTCTGCAAAGCCACTGGAAGGGAAATGTCAGATAGTTCTGCTTTAAAACAGTTTCTGGGAACATTTGGGTTTAAAACCAGTGTGCTAAGATCCAAAGTTCCAGAAGAAATCTCTGTACAGGATTCAGGGAGCCTATGACTCTTCCAAAATAAGCAAAATGTGGTGTGCATATATATGTCTTTCAGAAGAGACATTAAAGTTCCAAGGTGGTTATACCTCTGAACTACAGTATAGGCTGAATCCTCCTTTTTTTTTTTTTTTTTTTTTAAACAGGGCAACGCTTATACTTGTACTTTGAAACTGGGATCCCATAAAGAGTTACGAATGAACATTCAAGGAAAATATTTGTACTTACTGGTTCTCCTGGCAGGCTTTTTCCTGGGGGACCGGACTCACCCTTTGGACCTGGAAGTCCTGGAGGGCCCATAATCCCGCCTGGATCTCCCTGAAGAGAACACGGTAAGATTCTTGCTTATTGTGCAGGAAGTGGGGAGATGGTGGTCTCCCTGTTTTCACTTATCATCATAGCTAGTCAAATCCACTCACTCTCTCAGTTTACTAAATTTCTAATTTGCACGAGACAATGTTCTGTTTAAATATATTTAGAGTTTTGCAGCAAGGAATGTCAGAAGTTAGGCAGTATCATGAAACATACGGGTGTGTATGTATAGGCACAAGAAGGCCTATCAAGGGTCTGATGAACTTTATGATCATGTATTTCCTAATAGTAATTCAATATTAGTATGGTATTTCCATGGGTATGTCAAGAAAGAGGTCCCGGAAGAATAAGAGACTTCCTAGGTCTGTAGCAGTGGGTGACCGAGCCTGATACAGAGTCTGGGGTTTACATCTTCCTTTCTAAGTGAGTTTGTTAGGTCAGATGGCATCTCTGCACCCAAACCAGGGCTGCTGCCATCACAGCCCAGGGGAGCCCTTCTATGTGGTCCACTGCTTTGAGCCCCTCAGACCCTTGATTTCCTCCTCCTACCTACCTCTTTAATATACAAAGTCAATAAAATGCAGACCACACCTTTTCTCCTTTAAGGCCTTGCTTCCCTGGGATGCCATGTTCTCCTGGCAAGCCCTAGAAAATTCAGAACCAAATGAGAAGAGCAATCCAAATACCTCTTATGATAACAACATACATATCTGTGAATCTCTGATAACAGAAAATAATTTTAACATATAATCTATAATGGAATGCCTTGAGTTCGGCCTGTTAGGGAAAAGCAACAGTCCGAAACATGACTGTGAGGTCACCCGGATATCATGTGAAAAAACCCGACATGAACCAAAAGGGGAATCGCAGCAGGGTCTCTTTCAAGTTACTGGCAAGAAGAGATGAAAGGGCGGTAATGGCAGCATTGTGACTAGGAAATGACAACACGGTGACTAGGAAAACAAGTTTTTACCATGTCTGGGCAACAGAGGCTCTTTCTTTTTGATTTTATTCTCATTTTAGCCCCAGACACTATCTCTTGAACTCATATCTTGTGGCTCCACCTGCACATCCAGCATTTTCCCTCTTTCCTAAGGTCTTGCCATTAGGCGGCCCTGCAATGCTCCATTAATTAGCAGGGATGATTGGGGAATGAAAAGGTTTGCTGTGAACCGGAGGTTCAAAGCACCAAGGAGAAGGTGAGCACTAAACAGTAGAGGCTCAGGCGGTAAACATGGAAGGCAGAGAAAGAGGTCACAGCGCTGCTCGCAAGATGATGGGAAAAGGAAACATTCTGCAGAGATGGCCTCTAGGGAACCCTGGGCCAGGAGCGATCTGTTTCTAAGAAGTTGTGGCTGAGTGGTTCTGTCATTTTCTCAGGTGTGGGCTGATGGTGAGCTCTCAGCTCTCCTCTTGTCAGGAGGTTAGGGAGGTTGTCCCTGGGACCAAGTGTCGAGGAGGGCTAAGGGATTGAGAAGTGCTTTTATAAAGCATGGCTATGAGAGAGAGAGAGAGAGAGAGAGAGAGAGAGAGAGAGAGAGAGAGAGAGAGAGAAGGAGAGAGAGAGAGAAAGAGAGAGAGAAATACAGAAAGAGACAGACACAGCCCGGAAGACCAGAAGATACTTTCAGCCAAAGAACTTGCTCTCTGAGGAAAGTTCTTGCTAAAACAGCTTTTGAAGCATCTTCCTTACATGGAGCTTTGATCCCAAAGCCATACATATTAGAAATGCTTGCTTTTTTTCTTGGTTTTCCTTGTTTTCTTTCCATGATTCTGGTCTCCTCTACTGTAGGTACAAATAATACTGGCAAGTATGTCCAAAAGGATAATTTAGGCAACTTGAGTTTCAAAGTTCAGTTTGTTAGGCTACTGATATTCCAGAGCTCTTCATCGGAAGCTCTGGGGAGGGACTGGCTTTCTCAACAGCCCCTGAGGTGAGCTGTGACCAGTTTCAGTGGTCTAAGTGACCCATGTCTTTGAGAAATTTAGCATAACTCAGTTATAGAAACAGATGCGGATATTCTTTTAAACATCTCTTAGTTTCAAACTCATTTTAAAATATTGACACTGTACATACGACATCTCCTGGTGGTCCTCTGGGCCCCATGGAACCTGCAGGTCCTTGCTGACCCTAAACCAAGCGATGACATATGCTTTTTAAGTTTTTTAAAATAGACTATACTTGAGTGTTTATAACCTGCTTTACCCATTGCCTAGACACCCCCTTGTCTCTCCTATGCTTTCCTAAACTTCTTTTTAGGGACATTCTTGCAGAACTGCACACAGGAAACACAAGTGCCTCAGGGCTGCTTAATTTTGGTATAGAAAAAGAATCCCAAATCCTATTCCTTTTAAGAAAATAGCTCAAGGTCATAGATCTAGCTGATGTTTATTCTTAAAACTTTTTGGGATACCATTGTGAACATACTCTGAAAAACAATTTTAAAATCCTACTGTGAACCAAAAAACCACAATTACTATGTGTGTAATAAATGTAGCCAGCATTTGGTGCGGTGGGGTGGGGCAGGTGTCTCTATGGAAACAAGATAAATCTCAGAACATCTGGGGAGAAAATACTGGCAACACCAAAGCACCTTTCAAACTACAGAATGGCTATAATTCCCAAATTATTTCCTAATATATCTTAGTAACTTCTTAAATACCTTCAGTCCCGGGCTTCCTATTAAACCAGGTGGACCAGGGTCTCCAGGTTCGCCCTAAACATATGAGTGAGGAAGAAATTTAAATGTTATTATAACTTTTTCAATCTCATTAAGGTTGTAGATGCAATTGAAAAATGCCAGAAGATTACCTTTATTCCCTGTGATCCCATTATCCCAGGTTCTCCCTGTAAATAAAATAATCACTATATGGGTAAACACATAAATTCAGATGGCACGGGGAATCTGATACTTTAATTGCATTTCATTAATTAACACACAACAAAGGGGGAAATTATGGAAGAGATGATGAAATCAAGGAGCGTTCATTCTAAACCATGAGTCAAAACACTTAAATCTGGTATATAAGTGATACTTTATTTTCTTTCTTTCTAGTTTTTTTCCTGTAGCATTTTTATATCATGTTGTATTAGCAATCACTACATTCTCTGTTCAATCAACACAATAGTTATGATTTGCCACCAACTACAGTTAAGTCCCCAAACATTCGAGCAGCAAACTTTCACAGTGTACTGTGTAAGACTTACTTCATCAAATTATGAACACATCTGACTCACCAATATTCTCAAGGAAGGGAACTTGTTTGGGAGTCATGGATTCACCATAATCTTATTTCCAGAGAAATAAAATGTCAATGGAGACTTTCAGGTGATATGTGTTAGTGATTCTACTATCAGGTGCTATACATGTATTTACTTTATTTAAAAAGCAGGAAGAAATTAAGATTATCTAAAGAGGACAGCATTGTCTATAATGAGTTGTCTTTTCATGACTCATTAATCTCTTGGATAAATCTGATCTGTATCATTAGCAGAACTTTTAGAATAACAGTATCATCTATTTTAATTCTGCAGTTTAGATATCCTAAGTGGATGTCTTTTCTAACATTCATGTGCAAGCACTAATAGAAATGGGTTAAAGAAAGCATAAGCCAAACCAATGTTAAAGTATTATTACATGATAGCATTTAGCAAGGTTTAAAACAGAAGAGTAAAAATGTCACAGGAGAAAAAGTAAAATATTCAGGAGGCTTATTTTATAAAATCTATTAGGCTCTAAGGTCAACAACAGAAATCAGAAAGAGAAATCGATGAAGTGGAAAATCCAAGACAGTGATAAAACATCTACTTACCCTGTCTCCCTTTTCACCTTTTATAAAAGGTTCCCCCTAGGAAAATGTGTAAAAAACAGAATCAATTATAAACAGCTTTGGAAATAAACTCTCCACGGCTGGGTGTGGATAAATCTTGCAGGTTGTGCTCAGATCACAACTGCACCCAGTCTGCTTTTGTACCTGCAGATGAAAGGCAGTACACAATACTTAATTTACAAACTCCATTGTATTTCCAAGTGAACACTGAGTTAATTATTCTAATACTATTTGGAGAATCCTTAGCAGGTTACAAGTTGACATGCTGGTCCATGGCTAAGGTTTCCTACTGTCCGATGAAGATGCATGATCACAGACACACATGCTATCGGAAATAACTGGGGCAACAACAATTGAATGTTAAACAGAAAGGCGTCCACTGAGCTCTTCCGGTGGGCTACATATGTGCCTACACATACGAAATCATTATTTTAAAAGTACTTTTCTAGTTTTCATTTTTACCTTAATAAAAATGATTTGAAGGAGCTAATTACTGAGTAAATAACAGTGCAAGTAGTATAATGGTTCTTACTGGGGAGAGATGGTAATTTTGGGGGACACCGCTTATGAACCATTATTCCTACCACAACCCAGCCTTTGCACACATGCACGCGCAGGCTTTCTCTTACTAGCTTCTGTTCTCCACGTTATATGCACATGGCTTAGTTTAATCTTCAAAAGATACTATTGTCCCATTTTAATGAAGAAAGAGATGCAGAAAGGTTAAAGCAATGGCTCTCTTTGTTTTAAAGTACCATCCACCACACTTGGCTACAAACTCTGCGAGTATAAGCATGAAATTCATTTTCACAATCCCAGTATCTCTTGTGTCTCAGACATTCACATTCTTGATGCCTAATTAAAGTTTATTAAATTAGTTAATTTAACCCATGTAGATGAATAACAATAGTCGGCACTCATTGAATCCTTGACAATCTTTGTTCTAATCACCTTACGTATATTAACAAAGCTAACCCTCAGGTAACGTGGGGATGGTGCTGTGCATGAGGAGGAAATAGGCGCAGAGATGTTAAATGATTTCCCTAAATGCTGAGCATAGTGGCTCACACCTGTAATCTCAGCCCTCTGGGAAGCTGAGGCAAGTTATTGCAATTTTAAGTGCGATCTAGGCAATTTAGCCCTGTCCCCCCAAAATAAATAAATAAATAAATAAATAAATAAATATTTAAAAAATAAAATAAAATAATTAAATAAATAACAGGGCCAAGGATGCAGCTCCATGCCGAGGCTGTGGATTCAATCCCTAGTATTGTATTTTTGTTTTCCTCTTAAGAAGGACTATTTGCTTTAGCAGACTGCTTGTGGGAGGTGAGTAGTTGCTAAAGGGTTTTCTGTGCCTTTTACCACACGACCTATACATCAGGAAGGGTGGGTTGAACCTTCCGCTCCCACATTTCACAGGTCTCTTGCAGTTACACAGGGCCATGGCGCTAATTCTGGCAATGCAATGTCACCAGAAATGACATGCAGTAGTTGCAAGCTGAGTTCTTTGGTCCTACTGCCCCATAAGGGTAACTCAGAGTGTTCTGTTCACCAGATGACACAGCTATGCAATGGTAATCAGCCTGACAATGGTCCCCTCCCAAATGAACCATGGCAGGCATGCAGCATGAGCAAGAGATGACTCTCCTTGGGCACCAAAAAGAAATTTCAGGGTTAATTTGTGAATCAGCGTACCCTCACCTACACTGACCAATGTACTACATATCTACCCATCATGATTGAGTCTTCTATTGTTGGTTAATTTCTCCACATATTAGATTAGGGCCTTATACTTTTGTTTTTCAGGCTTCATCCTAAAACATCTATTTAATTTTTAAGATTCAAGCTAATGTTAATTGGATGTGAGTAATAGGCCATTTTGCTTATATTACTTATTTCTGCTCCTATTATACACTTGTGCCACTGTTTTGCTTTGGGTCACTGTTAAGGTCAAAATCCACATCGACTAAAATAGTTTATAAAAGGAAAAAGGCCGTTTTGTATATAGACTTAATATTTAGTCCAAGGTCCGGTGGTTACTACTTGGGATAAGTCACTTAAACTTTTAGAGACCACCTATCTTGATTCCATAAAATCAGGGGGTTCAACTACGTGATCTCTAAATATACTTTAGCTGTGTTGCACACCTACTCATGGTCTCACTCACTGTCCAGCAGCTGGTGACAAACTGTCATTTTAGAGTTGCCATTTAGGATCAATAGTTCAGATTTCACCTTTGGATGGTGACTACTCTTCTGTTTTGGCCTTCTGCTTATTATACAAGGCTCAGCATGGATACTGTTTGGGGACAGAAAGGTTAGTAACACAAAGAGAAAACTGCTCTGCATAATAACATAAATTTTGTGTTTTTACATGTGAGGGTGGAGAAGGAAGGCAATCAAACATGTTTGGAGAAGGTGGATAATTAAGAGAGGAAGATGGAACTGCCAAAGAGAAGCTTTAAGAGGAAAACCACCCCACCTAGGGTAAGGAAGACTAGCTAACACCATGCCAATGCAGTAGGCTGGCAACCCCTGAATACTGGCAGTGGGAAAGAAAGCCAGAGAAAATTCCTAGGAAGGGAAAGGCCTCTCATGCCTAAGAACCGTGAAATTCTCCAACCTTGCTTTGCAGCACATTGTCTGTAGGCATAAGAAACGCCAGCCCTCACATTGCACCGGACCTTCTGAACTAGAATCCACAGGATCCAGGCACAGGCTTACAACTGACAAGCACTGTTCTAACTCATAGGAAGCTTCTATTTTTTGCTCCACGACTCCCTGCTTTTCCAATGGAATCTTACTGCCAAGTCCTCCATGTTTTCCACAGAAGTTAAGAGAAAGTGGGCAGGTAGCTATTAGGGTTCAGGCTGGGAGGCAACGCCATCGAGACCCAGAGTCACATTTAGATGGCAGAGACCTCTTCCGCCAGATGGAAAAGGCAGCATCGGAGAGCACTTGCTGGACGTTCCTGAGAACACGCAGCTGGGGAATGCTGTGGAAGACTGTTAGATCCTGCTCACGGTCAGAGACTTGGACTGGAGACTCGGCACACGTGGCCTTTGAAGGTAAAACAACAGAGTGGCACAGGTGCAGTCCTGTGCCGATTTGATTTTAAAACCGCCCAAGACAAACCACTGCCATTGGGAAAAATGCCCAAGTACTGAAGCTGAAGTTTTGTTTTGGAAAATTTGACTTTGTAACATTCAGTGCTACCATCATTTATGTTTGCCATTGAAGCATTAGTGACCACTTCATTCTTTATCCCCTCGTAAACCAACATCTTTAATTCACCTTGGCAAGAAAATAGGTTAAAGTGACTTAAGATGTATTACATTTTCTAAAACCCAAAGATGAAATATATGCTAAGCTTGATTCTTGCTGATTCTAGGAGGTTGTTGTTTCTTTTTTCTTATGAGCGGTATTAAATTAAAAAAAAACCCTTTTTAAAAATAAATTGGCTTTCTTAATCTCTTTAGGTGGCTCTATTTGAATGTAAATGATACCAGTAGATCTGATTGTTTTTCTTTTTCTGCACCCAAAGAGCTAAGTTTTAAAAGCAGTTTGGCACAAGAATATTGAAAAGTGGCCTGGGAATTCACTTGGCTCTTACAAAAACCAAAACAGAAAATAACTTCAGAAGGTGAACCGAGAGCAGTTGTTTGGGAAGATTATACATTTTTGCTAATTTTTAGATAGATTCATACCAGTGTCCTGATAAGTTTGGTTGTTCATTTCAGATGTGGCATTTAGCTAGAGCAGGGCAGCTTAACGCATGATGCATGGCTCAAAAACTTATTGGCTGTGAGACTATGGACAAGGTGCATAACCTCTCATCCCCCACTTTTCTCCTCTGGAGAATAGGAGTGAAAAAGTCCTACTTTATGGAATTCTTGGTGGATTAAGTTAGTTAATACAGGTAAAGGCCTTAGTTTTGGACACAGTGCACCCTTAGAAATGTGGTCTATGTGCACTCTGACAAGGTCGCCCAAGGCATATGAAATTGAGATTGATATGGAAAACCATTTTAATTTTTTTTGTCTCTGCCCTCAAAGCGAAAATACTCACAGGTTCTCCTTTTTGTTGTTTAGGGCCAAACGACTCTGGAAATACTGACAGTCCAGTTTCACCCTGGTAAGGAAAAGCAGAGGGGAGATTTTGAAGGAGGTTTGACAGATGCTGTGTGACCATCCAGTCCAGAGTGTGCACTTTCCTTTAGCCACAGACGTGCCGTCTTGTGTCTAAGACTCACTGCAGAGCTCTAATCCAGTCAGGTTATTTGCATAATAATATGTTGTTGGCACTTCCCAATGCCTGCAGGTCTTGTAGAAATCTATTGCATTTTATCATGATAGCTAAAATCAATGTGAGACAATGCTAATTAATTTTCAAGGGAAGAACACCTAGAGGAGAAAATGTTCTGATATACCAAACAAACAAACAAACAAACAATCACACTCCTTCGTGTCCGGTACTTTGCATTTTCTTTTTGTAGGCCACAGCAGCTTAGCAGTGTCTGAGATATTCTGGTCAGAAACTTTTATGTTTTTGGTACTGGGGATCAAATTCATGACCTTGCACTTGCCAGGCAGGCACTTGTGTCACTGAACTAAATCCCCGACCCTGGTCAGAAATCTTGAAGAGGGATTTCTTTGTGACACATGTAGGGTATTTTCAGAAAGTATAGTTTGAGGATTCTGTCACTAATTGGACTCCAGAGGAGACCCAGCATTATGCTTTCTTTCAGCATTTCCGGAGATCACCAAATAACCCCTACTTCTTAAACCGAACACAGCTACCAACAGATACTAGCTGTGTTTTTTTCTACCTGCCTCAAGCACATTTTTGTAAAATGATATTCACCATTACACTTCTGGGGGGTTTTCTTCCTTGCCTATCTTGTCTTTATTTTTAAAGCACAGTAAACAAAACATAATTATGGCAAACCTTCACGAGTACCAAACACTCAAAATAAAATAAATTTTTAAATTTACAATCAAAGAAGAAAGATTCTATAATTTCTCTCTATTCCCATCCCGGGGTAGGGATGGACACTCTCATGGGTTTGCTATTTATCTTTCAGTCCATACTTTTATATTTTTGCAGCATGTGTGGAATCATAAACACTGTATGATTTTGAGTATTTTAAACAAACTCTACTAACAATGGCTTTATTGTTTACACAACATTCTCTGACTTTTTGTTTTCACTCAACGGTCATTTTTTAAAAGAACCCATCTGTAATGGTACCATTATTGTGTTCCATTCTAATGGCCAGTGCTCCATTAGAATGGCCAGTGGTGGGGATGGAGGTTGCCCTGAGCTTTGCTCCATGCAAGAGGTACTAAACAGTTTTCAACCTCTTCCTGTGTGTATCTTGTGTGTGCCTGACTCTTTATTTGAAGCTTTGTGTACCTCAAGGTACATCAAACACATATTAATTACAGACCTAAAATCTTTGACTTATTTCTGCATTTCTGTCATCATCTATATTTTGGGATTTTATGAAACAGATAATTACAAACATTTAAAAATGTTCTTCAGATTTGTGGAATGTACTTTGGAAGAATAATCATGACTTTGTTAAATAATTTAAAATTTAGTACTAATTTTTCATATTACCACACTCTTAGCCAGTGATACCAAAGCCATGTTTGGCAGACTGAAAGAATCAAGCAGAAGAAAAGTCAGTTCACAGACTTTTTAGTATGTGTTTTCCACAGCAGAGTTTCCCGAAGTTTGGCCATCAGTATACCAACTGCATGATTTCTGCTATGTCCGTATCTCACCTATGTATTAATAGTTTACTTTTCCTCTAGATTTGCTCATTGTAAACATTTTAAATTTCAATTCTTAACATGTTCTTTTAAGAAATACTCATGAAATTTAGTATGCTGGATATATATTTTTGTACTAATACAAAGCAAATAATAGAAATATTTATCCTTCCAGCATCTAGACCTCTAGTGTATCCTCAGCCTTATTTTCACTGCATTTCAGGACAAGTCATTATTTTTTTTTGTAGAGACAGTAAATTGTATCCAAAGTAAGAGGAAAAGAAAGTTATTGGATACTTTAAGGTACCAACTGCTGTGAGTGAAAGAAGAAATAAACAATTGTCTTGTTTAAGCATTAAAATGACCTTCCTGTTACCCACAAGGTAAGTGATAAAACTCTTGGTATAGCATATGAAGGAAAATTATGCCTACTCCCTAGACTCACCTAATTAAATAAAACTAGAGCGCAGGAAAAAGGTCAATAAGTTACCTATAAAAATTACATCTGCCCATAATGAGACAGAGGGCAGAGGAATTTCAACAGAGGAGTAAGAGTAATCATATCCATAGATGCTATATTTTTGAACCAATATAAACAGAAAACTCCAGTGAAATATGGAGGAAGGCTGAACAGAGGTGTGGCCCATGTCTGGATGATCTGGACTTGGAAGAAACCTTGTCTTTCATGTAAAACCTGCAAACGAAAGCACACACATCCACATCTCAGGCACATACAGGTCACCTTTCATATTTAAAATGGATGATCGTGGATTTATCACTGTGGGCACGAGCTAAATTTATTAGGCATCAGGAAAAACTATTCTTCAGTTTGACACCTGTGATGCTATTTAAAAATCCACGAGCTGCAGACACTCCAACCTGTCCCCTTGGTGATCTACTCATAAAGACACCTGCTATTTGCTCAGGAGTTCTTATTCTGCCACCTGGTTCTACTGGCTATAAAGCAGCCGCTCTGCACAAGCATTTTGCAAATACATGGTTTCATTCATGATGTCCTTTCCTTCTCAGGCAAACTACAGAACAGACAGCGTCACTTTAATCCTGGTAGACTGTCACAGGGGAGCAATGGCCTCCTCTGCCATTCACTGTCAAGCCCGAGTTGTGTCCCTTGGTGCTTCTCTTGATCTCAGTGTTCTTGACACTGGATACGGCTGACGCAGAAGTGATTTGCGTGTATCTCCTAAGGCTGTCTATCTCATTCTGGTGTGTCTTTGTGATCCAAATGTTAGGCTCTGAAGAGTGGCATATTATGCAGCGATGCCAAGACATCTATGTGTTTAAATGATACTTTGACTTAACTCTTCTTCAGCACAAGTTGAGATCTTTCTTTGCAGCAATTATGCCAGAGGATGCAAAGAGGAGCTGGATAAGGTGGTAAGGATAGTGACGATCAATACCACGGAGAGCTGACTGAGACCTCAGGAGATGAAAGAAAGTCTAGGTGGATGAACAGAAGAGTCCAATATTTAGTGAGTGTTCAGTGTAACAGGACTTGCGCGACGGGGAAAGTTCATCACATCTGACGTTAGTCCTCGCACCAACTCTGCATAAGACTCGGTAGTGCTCACTTTACAGATGAGAGTGTTGATGCTTAAAGGGTTACGTGGCTTTCCCAAAGTCCATGATTGACTGAGGACTCCAAAGCCTCCGCTCTTCCCACCACTCAATGGCTCCCACTCTGATGGTGTATTAGAACCATCTGAAGTACTTTTCAATAATAACGATATCTTCCCCAAACCCAAAATTAAAGTTTGTGTGGGCTGAGGCTTGAGCACAGGTGATTCTAGGGTGCAGGGGGAGCCCACCTACGTACAAGCAAGGGCCTAGGAGTAAGGCTGGAGGGAGCTCTTAATTTTCACTCTGAGGACCCATCAACAACATTGTAATTTTAAAATACATTCATTCAGAATAGAAACAAAGTTAATGTGTAGAAGGAGTGTTGGTTTCATTCTTCTAGCAAGTGCTATACTTATATTTCTTTATGCAGTGCATTGTAGCAGTCTTTCCCCTGTTAGTAACAATTTTAAGAAGCCCTTTTGTGTGTACATTTATATCAGGTACCACATCAAGTTCCCTGGAGATTCTTGTAGGTTATTTATTTGGGTGGGAGGAGGGAACATTTATGCCACTGGCTTATTCTAATTCCACTTAAGATTCTGAAGCAATTAGAAAAGATTCTGAGCAATAACAAAGGTCCTCAGAGTTTGAAATACACCTGTTTTACAGAATCAAATTTCTCATCAATGAGGTCTTAAGAATTCCTAAGTGACATGTGTTTCCTAATGAACATAGCAAAGGAGAAGCCAGCTGTTTTGTTTCAAGAAATGAATCATCATTTAAATGCTTTAAAAGTGTCACAACTCCCTTCTTTGCTCAGCTGTCCTATGTGACAAGTTTTGTGGCTTTCTTTTTTTTTTTCTTTTATTTCTTCCCTTTGCCTGCATATGTTGAGTAATAATTGCTGAAAATGTAACACATTTGTTAGGCAGAGTATGGTTTCTACAAGGTGTTGGGTTACAGGAAATAGTGCAAAGGTACTCGCAATAAAATCCAAGACATACAAATGACTTACGCTGCTGTACAGTCTTTTTCTTTTTAATCTTTTTTCAGAGTGTCAAGGTTTTAGACTTATGTATTAGCAGAAAATTTCAGTCTTATTTATAATAAATAAGACTATTAGCAGAAAATTTCAGACTTATTTATAATAAATAAGACATTTATTAGCAGAAAATCTCATTTTCAATGGTGAATCTATGAGAAAGTCATCGTTTATGTAGAGGCTTTTAGTAGTATTTTCTGGTGAGAGACATATGATCTTCTGAACAGATTGGTCACACAGATTTATAAGGCAGAGAAGTCATGTTTTCTTGGACTCACGTTGAAATACCTTGCCCTCGATAAAGACAATTTTTACTGGGTGAATGAATGAAAGTAGCACTTCCAGGCCACCTTCCCTAAGAGTATTTTCAAATCTACTCATCTCTGTTTGTAGATTATGTTTTTTGTTTGTGCCTTATTTTTTCTTGACAATGGCACATTCACACGGAACCCAAGGTCATTCCAATTTTAGAATCAAATGGGAGTGAAACATCTTTTTAAATAGGAAAGTGAATCTGTCATCTTTACAACTAATAAAATCAAGCCTATGACTGACGAGGAGGAGAATGCACTGGATATTCATCAGTGTTGTCACTTTAAAACTGGTTTTGAAGTAATTATTTGGCTAAACCACTACTGGTGTATGATAAAACACCACCCAAAATGCTCCACAATAGCCTAGGCTTTGTGGCACTTAAACCACACATAAAATATATAAAAAAGTGAGCCTGGATCTGAGATATTTCACCAAAGAGGTCTTTAGATTGTTTTTACTATCCACACGGATTGCTCTAACATCAAACTATAAGCCAAATCTTTTTTGTTCTTTTTCTTTTTTGGTACCAGGGATTGAACTCACAACCTTGCACTTGCCAGGCAGGTGCTTATACCGCTGAGCTAAATTCCTGGCCCTGTGAGCCAAATCGTGCATCCTTATTTCTTTCACCTCACTGGAGCTATTTCCCCTTGATCGTTGACCCCTTGACCTCTCTTGAAGCCAACTGCTGCCCAGCCCTGCTCACTGAGGAGCCAGGGTGTTGGGTTCCAAGGCCAGGGCCTGGTCCGGGGGCAGTGTGGGTTCTGGTCCCTGCAGGCTGACACTGGGGTACAGGATCACAGCCTCAGCAAGGTCGCTGGGGAAGGTGGATGTGTAGGTGGTAAAAAACACTCGAACTTTTTATGCACTTTGACAACTGTATTATTCGTATCTTTTCTCCTTTAGGGACACCCATTTCATGTTCACTATTTCCCCAGGTAAAAATAAAACTAATAAAAATAGCTCCACACATAAAAACGAGTCTGCTTCTTTTCAATGCATTTAGTCTTTACTCGAAAGATGAGTAGTCAAATATTAGCATGGTGACAGCTTTCTATGGGAACTCTGCTTTTTGCAGACATCTTTGTCTTTTTCTCTCTTGTTAAATACTCCTGCCAAATAATTTCAAGGCTGGAGACCCTGTCTGTCCTCTTGATGACTTTGGGTTCAGGAGCAACGTCACTTCTGGAGACAAAGCCTCACATCTCCCAATTTCTCCCTGGCAACCTCAATGGGTCCTCTCTGCAGCTCAGCTTCTTCGCTCTTCTGCTCTCTTACAATTTTTTATAGTCTTCAGATCACTAACTCAATTCCACTTTCCCTGAATAAATGACTATGGCTGCTATACAATGAAAAAAAAAACAAAACAAACTTGAATCCTCAGGCAGCATTTGAATTCCTGCATGTCTGCACAGTCAGTGAGCTATCTCTCCACTCCTCAGAGTGTTTCCTAAGTCCTCCAACTCAGTACCTCTGCCTTCTTAGGGTATTTTCCTTATTACTGTTACCTACTGCCCTTAGATGAAAACGGCCAAGTTTGCAAAATGAAGTAAAGCGTAGCTAAAATTGATCAATTTACTTTTAATCTCTCTGTCTTTGTCTACTGACCTGTCTACCTCTTTCAGACTTAACACAAACAACACGCACAGTTCCTTGGGCAAGCATTTCCCTTAAATCCTCCCTCTCTCTCCACCACTCCTGGGCAATTTTCTCCAAAGGGCAGCTAGTGCTTTCGGTGTCTCCTGACCAAGATGGCCTTACTGGGGCCACTGGCTGGATTAAACTTCTTCAGACTCTGAGCCTGACCTCCTTGTTCTGGGAACATTCGCTTTAGAAAAACTTGTGCTTATAAATTGTTTTTAACCCTTTGGAAATATAAGTCCTTTAGAGAGCCTCTGCTTAGCTTTACAACTCAGGTAAGTCACCTTGGAGGAGTCGGGAACTGTTCTCTTTGACTATAATCACCAAGAAAGACACAGCCCTGTCTTTCCACCTCTGAGGGAGGGGAGGAGCCTAACTGAGGCCCTGTTCCATGGAATAAACCTTTTTGTATTGTTATTACAAAGGTGAAAGAGTGTACTTTTTCTTTAAGTAGAGCCATGAACAAAGATGAATATAGCTCTATTTATGGGGCACTGGCTCCAGGATCCCCAACTGAATACCAAACTCTGTGGATGTCAAGTCTTTCTATAAAATGGCAGAGTAACTTGCATATAACCTATTCACAACCTACCGTATACTCTAAATCATCTCTAAATTACCATAATATCTTCACTTTTTTTCTTTTGGTCTTTTTGACAGGGTTTCGCTATGTAGATCAGGCTGACCTTGAACTCACTTTGTAGCCCAGGCTGGCCTCGAACTCACAGCAATCCTCTTGCTTCAACCTCCCAGAGCTGAGATTACAGGCGTGCACGACCACGCCTGTAAATATAAACTGTATTGTTTAGAAAATGATGACTAAGAGAAAGGTCTTCACATATTCAATAAAGATGGGATTTTGGGGAAGTGTTTTTGATCTATGCTTTGCTGATTGAATCGTAGATCTCTTCTGTTTTCTCTCTTCATTTAACACTTAAAGATTTGCTCTTTGTTTCTAAGGAGTGAGGTTCAGATTGAGTCTGGCTTTCTCTTCTAGTGCAAAAGTCTTATATAACCAATTCTTTCTTGTTAAATTTTGTCAGGTGCTGTTTTTGTTGTTGTTGTTTGTTTTGGTTTTTTTGCTTTCACATCACTTATTCATCTCAATTTATTCCTAAACTCACAGCAATTTGGCTTCGACCTCAGCCACCCCACTGTCGGGGCCACGGGACTCTCTAAAGTGATTAAGGACAGCTCTGCTACTTGGGCTAATGGACTTCCCACTAATGACCTCCTGGCTGCTCGCACCACTGCCTGGCTTGGCCAGAACCTAGTCAGACCTCCTTCCCTGTTCTCCTCTCCCACCCCTCCCGCTTCCCCTCCTCTTCTCCTTTCCTATCTCCTTGCTTTTTCCACCTTCCTCCAGCTGTTAAAGCCCAGCCTTTCTTCATACTGTCCAGTCCTCCTCCTCATCTGGCTCACACTTCTCTGAGGCACGCTTCTCTGACATCCCAGGGCTTAGGCCTTCTTTACACAAAGTTATTCACCCATATAACTCTTGTCTGCATTTTTTACTGATGTATAAATTTATACATTCACTTGTAAATTCTACAGGTAACTCACAATTCATAAATTCAAACTCAAGTTAAAGTGTGCAACAATATACATATATATGAAATATATCCACATTTGTATCATATATGAAAAAGAAAGGTAAGGGAGTTACAGCACACTGTCAACCCTGGCTAGTCTAGAAGAGAGAGAATGATCTCCTTCCATAAATCTCCTTCCAATGTATTTCTGCAGTTTGTCTTATTAAAATGAACAAGCAGCAATTCCATTTGACAACTGGGAAAAAAAGGAAAGAAAAGAAAACCTGAACTTGTCTTCTCCCTCCCCTAGAATTTTTCCTTCCTCATCTGGGTGTCATCCTCAGCACCATCCCCTTCTCATTCCTCATGACAATCTGTCACTCACATTTCCGCCTCCTTGGTCTGTCATCACCCCAGCCAGGTGGCTCTCCTGTCCCACCTGGGTCGCTGCAGGGGCCGCCCTCCCAATCCCTTCTTGCTCCCCTCACGCATATGGTTTCTATGCACAGCAGAGACCTCTAAGCCCCATTTTGACTTCTTTTCTTCAAAACTTAAGTAGCTATCAAATTCCTGTGTGACCCAAATTTACTCCCTTCTCCAGCATCATCCTAGCTTCTCTTTCCCTCTGAGGTTCTGGCTTTGATGGTCTCTCAGCAATTCACATGGACCAAAATCCTGTCTATCTTACCACCTGATCACCACTTTGTCTTCATTTATTAATCTGGTCAGCATCTAGTCCTCACTTGGGTCCTAATTATTATAAAAATACCACCCATGAAAACACCTCCTGTGTCTCCTAGACGCCTTCACACCTCCTCACTGGATACTGTACTTTTCTTTTACAATGCTAAGACCTTTACTTTTGCATTTCATTAAACATTTCACTATCTCTAGTACTGGAAGGGAAGCCCCATGATGCTAGATTTTGTATCTGCCATACCTGGCACAGTGTCATTAGAGAGCATATAGGAAACATTGAACAAATTCTTGTTGAGTAAATAAGCCACTAATTCTAATTCCTTAAAGACTCTGATTAGAAAAATGTGCTGTCAGAAAATCTTAAAGTAAAAAGCAACAAGAAAACAGAGTCACCCACTCAGGTTGCAATTGCAGACTTTTAGTATGCTGAATGTGCCTGCCATGGTATTCACTGCTATTCCAATACAAAAATAAGTAGTTCATAAAACACGTTATTATTGGTCTTGTGGAATTCTCTCATGTTTCCCTTTGTTCTGTCAGCTCTGAATTGAAAATAAAAATACTTCCAAAATTCTGAGTTATCATTTGTTATAACATTTGAAAATGAGATATAAAACTATTATTTATGCAACTACATAAAGCACCAGCAGTTATAAAATGGATGCAACCTTTGCAAAATATGTCTTCTGGAGATTTCCTAAGAATATTTGTTCTTCGGGGCTGGTGTCAATCAGCGTGCACAAAAGCTCAGCCTCTTGTTCTGGTTGTGCTTATGCTATGACATTTTCAGGGGAGCAGGAACAGGCCTTGGGTTAAGACATGACTTGCTCTGGGTTAGTCCTTGGATTGGGAGGACTTGTGCTCCTTCCAATCCAAGGGCAGAAGGACATGCAGATTGCCACTAATGACAGTGTAATCCAGTGTCCTCCATCTCACACCCCATCAACTACAGGGGAAGGGAGGCCTCTGCAGCAGGAAGTCATACTGCTCTGTCAATATTATTTATTATTCAAACATTTGGCTTTCTGGTGGCTTTCCCACCCAGAAAGCAACAGAGCCATCTATTACCCATCAAAGCACCATGTACTTTTATGCAGTAAGTTGTGAGGAAGTCCAGTGAATCAAGCATTCTGGGAGGCCTCTCGTTCTCCATTCTTGGGTTAACAATACTCGAGGCAGATTCAAACTTGAGCTTCAGTTGCATTTGCTGATTGACACGTGAGCTTCTCCTCCCCACGTTCTCTAAGCTAATGGGCAAAGACAGGCTTCCCAGAAATAACAAGGGACACAGGCTTTGCATTTCTGAAACTAGGTTTCTGCTTCAGATGCTATTCTGATTTTATTAGCTTATTTTGTACTGCGGTGCCATGTGAATCTTCAAAATAAGTGCAATTGTACAATTTTGAACATGTTTATTAAAAGTTGTTGAGTAGGTGGGGATGGTTATGGGGTGTGTATAGGAGTGCTGATCTATCTGCTCATCTCAAGTATTTGGGGCATCAGCACTGACTTTTGCTCCCTTGTGGGAAATGGTGGACAGAATTTGGGTCCTGTTGTCAGGCAAGTGGGAAGACTACAGCCACTCTAACCATCTTGATGAAGGTATTCTCTGCGAGAGGAGAACACTCCAGGACATACATGGCCATTTATTTAGGCCCCAAAGAGCAGTCCATCATTAATTTTCCATGGCTCAACTAGTGAAATCAAGAACATAAACTCCTTTCTAGAACATGGAGCCACTAAACACCACCTAGTTCAATCCTTGAGGATATAACATTTTAGGAATGAGGGGGACATAAAGTTAAAAAACAAAAACAAAAAACCCCACCAAGTTCTCTGTTAGGGGACTGACTGTTTACATTTAACCCCTGTCCATCTGTTGAACTCATAACCCCCAGTATTTCATAACATGAGCTGCTTTGGCTACAGAACTATGGCAGCACTAACTTTTTAGAAGGAAGCTACCTTGGGATCAGGTGGACTAACACAAAATGGCTATGTCTATCGAAACGGAAATGTGGACATGGGGACAGGACCACAGTGAGGATTCCATGTGAATATGGTCAAGGAACTACTGGAAGCTGGGAGAGAGGCAGGAGACGTGCCATCCCTGGTGTCTTCCGAAAGGGCAAAGTCCCAGCAGCACATCTGCTGTGGACTTCCAGCCTCCAGAATCATGAGAAAATATGTTTCAGTGCTCAGGCCACTGTGGGTGATGCTTTGTTGTGGCAGCCCTAGCAAGGTAGAACATAACATGTGGCCAAAGAAAGCTGTGACCATCTGAGATAAGGCCTGAGCATGGCTTTGAATACAACTTCTCAGTTACTGGCAAGGAAACATTTTAGCAGTCACAGGGAAAGAGGGGAACCCAAGTGACTTTTGGGACTCCAGCAACCAAATCAAGTCTCAAAGTCCATGTGTCTGTCTACGCCTAAGTGTGCAATCCTCCCAAAGGCCAGTGGATCCTGGGGCCCAGGGAGGGAGAGAAAAGTGAGGATTTAGAGTCTAATTTTAAATCTTCTGAGCTCAGAAGAGTCACCTCTAGTGTCTCCAACTTTAGTGTCTTAACTTTATGGGTTTAACACACTGTTTAGAAAGACACTGAATATTTGACTTTGGGTCATTTGTTTTACTCTTCCTAGCCTGTAGATATTGCAGTGAAGCTATGAATTGATGCAGAAAAGGAAAAGATTATTCTGCTAGCAAGTTGGGTTTTTTGGATCCACAATTTGAAGAAATCAGGGCTAGAACTGGTTGCTGGGAGGCATGGCATCTACCTCTATGAGCTGAGACCATGTGTGGTGATACAAGATATCACAACTATGCACTTCCAACATGGACCGCCAAAAACAGCATCTAATGTAAAATCCACCAGCACTTGGCCTCCATAGAGAGTACATTTTTTGCCCATAGAGGGAGATGATGGCTTTTGAAGTTGACAGAGCCTATCAAATTTTTATTAAAATCCCCAGAGCTAGAAGAGCAGTTTGCTGGATAGAGAGCAGATTTTCCTTAAGGGGAAGAATGTGTTCTGTGTTGTTGCCTTTTTTGAAAACAATCTTGCAAAATGGGAGCAGCTGTTTTGCAAATTATTTTTGTGATGGAGCTGGAAATCTTCTTTTATTCTTTGCATCCCTGAGTAAGCATGTAGAAACACACATAAATACTCCCTCCCAGAATCTTCCTGACCTCACTCCTTGGTCTCTCTCTCTTTCTCTCTCTCTATCCCTCACTTCCTTTTTCTTCCCTTTTGATGTGTGCTGTGATAAGGAGAGTTTCTCAGGCCTGAGTTTCACCTCTAAGTGACACAGGGAATTAGAAGGGAAAAGACTGGCATGTTATGAGGGCCAGAGAATGAGTGAGAAGAGGACAAACCATGGGCCTTTCAGTCTAGACGCGGCGGGGGCAGCTGTGAGCAGTCTGCTCTTCACCCCCCATGGGTACCAGCTTCAGCAGAATCTGGGTTACATGACTGGAGCCACTGCCAGCTGAGGAGCCACGGTCCAGCGCTCCAGCACAGACACCACATAAATCAATGCCAGTTTAAAAGGGAAGATTATTTTAACCTTGCGGTGTCACTTTATGTGTTTCAATACAGGGCCTGTTATTTAATCTCCAGGAAAGTTTCACTCCAACCCCTACTCTCTGCTCATTTGTTATAGCCACACCATCCGGCTGATGACAAACTGCAAAATGAAACCATCTCAGTCCCCCATGACAGATTGGATGGGTGGGTGGGTGGTGGGGAATTGCCAAGTGAAAGCGTGCATCTTCCCCAACACAGCTCATTGGGTCCCTTCTTTTATGAGGCTGAGGGTAAGGAGGGGAAGGCAACAATGCAGAGACAGCAGTCGATGTGGGTGCTGGGAAGGGGTCCCCACTTACTCAGTCCTCCCTGGTTGGATCTCGGTGCGAGAGCTGTACTGCTCTAAGAAAAAGATAGATTCAAGTGTTTAGTAAGCTACTGTCCACTAATTCCCAAGTGGACCTCCATCCTTCTGAGCCTACCTAAGTGGCTAAATTGCATCACTGGGAAAGGAAAAAAAAAAGCTATGGGCCCTCTTCTATATACAGTTGTTTTTTTTTTTTTTTGCAAGCTCCAGTTCTCTAATGGCAAGGATGACAGTTACAGTTATTTTAGGTCAGACAACAGCTAAGTTCCAAGTTTTGCTTTGTTACCAGAAAGACTTTCCACTCAGCTGCTCCCATTTTTTGAGGAAATTTAACCTTAAAGTTTAAACATTTACATTTGCAATTTTATATTCTGAAATATAAAGGCTCCATATATTTCCATTTAAGGGAAAACTGGCTCATTGTTAAGATAAAGTATATGTGGAAGCAGTGTTGGGAGACTTGTAAAGATAGGAGCTTTAAAAGTTCTGCAAGGGTTAGCAAATATTTAAGTAGCTGAGTAGCAAGCTGGTAAATTTTTGCCAAGGGTGATTGTAATGTAGTGTATTCTTTAGGTTTTCCTAGGTGACACTGTAACATCAGAGCCAATTTATTCTCATTATTTTGAAGCCTTTATGGGAAGTCTTATTATGCAACAGTAGAAACCATTATCTTGATTAAATTTAGGTACACTTCAGCTTTTCCACTTGTGCCAAGCCTTAATATGTTGAAAAAGCAAGCACAGACTTAACAAAAATATTTAATGAAGAATCACAAAATATTTCCCATTCTTTTTAATACAATATTCCCTAGAAAACATAAATAAATGAGAAAATTTAATGGAATCCCTAAATTATAAAAGGATCTCTATCTTAAATTCAAGGTAAAATGTTTAAGTTAGGGTCACAAGTTTGGATTTTAAATTTATCAATCATAAGTTGTCTAAGACTTTATGTTGACTTTAGTTTAAGGAATACTAAAGCATTGGAATTTGTTAGTTAGTAAGTTAATTAATTATCATTTAACAGACTTTTTTTTTTTTTTTTTTTTTGAGCACCAGCTGTCGTCAAGTCCTGGGTTGGAAAGTGGTGTCTCTGGGATTTGTAAACAGAAGGTACAACAGTAGTGCGAGGAATTTATGGGAAGCAAAAGCAAGGACATAGAGAAAACACACAGGAGTGGGAGGCCTCTTTCCAATATTTCCTGTGCTGCAAGATATCAGTGATGAGCTGCGATGTGGGTGAAGAACCCTATGAGTGGAGAGAATGCCTCTCATGAAGCCATCAGACTCCAGGGACTTTTAATTGAATGATGCTGCTTGAGAAATTTCATGGAGGTCTTTGAGTCAGACCTGGTTGCCGACACCATTTTTATCCTGCTGTGCTTTCCTGGGGAATCAGGAGCAAATGGGCTTCCTCCTTGCTGCCCGGACACCTCCTATCCCCTGGATACCACACTCATCCCAGTTCTGATGAAAGGCGCTGGGGAGGTTAGAGCCAGTCCTGCTCACGGATAAGGCACTCTCGTTCTTGGGAATGTCTGCTCTATATTGTGAACGCCTGCTTGAGGCCTGGGGTGCAGCTTCCCCTGGTTTTGGTAAAAAACAAAACAAACAAATATACAAATCTATCACCTGTTATACTACCTAGACCTTCAAGGTGGCAAGAAATTTCTTTCTTAGAGTGCTTAGAGAAACTGGAGAAAGGAATTATTTATGATGAGCAGAATTTTTTTGTATTAGCAAATTTTGAATTAATCTTTTTTTTATTTTATAAGAAAAAAGCCCTGGGTTGGGTCTTCTGCTCGGTGGTGCAAATGCCCGCCTGGCAAGTGTGAGGTTGTGAGTTTGATTCCTTGTACCAACATAAAAAACGAAAAACAAAAACAAAATCTCTGCATTTATAGTAAAATGTGGAGAATTTTTTCATGGTTTTTTGGAACATAGCTTTCAGAATAGAAAGATGCTTCAGTATACATGAACATGTCTCAAGGTCTGAGAAGTTAACAAGCTTTTTTTCCCAAAAAAATATTAGAGCATACAATCTTTATGTATACAAGTTGTGGGAAAAAGAGAAGCCACACCTTGTTAAAATATCTAGCAAGAGTCTGTTGCATTCTTATACTCCAGGCAGTAGTCCCTTGGATTAGAAACAAACCAAGGCAAATATATAAGCATTTGTCAAAACCATGTGTATTTAAGTAATTGATCTATGAACTCTTAAAATAAAAGTCAAGAAAAAAAGAGTCTACTATTCTAATGAGTAATGAATTATATGGACACAAACTCATCCGCAGGTTCCTACAGGTTTTCCAGGTTAAGTCTTACATGAATCCAAAAACAGGTTCCAGGTGGGAATGTGCAACAGTTTACCAGCAGTTCAACCACCAGGTGTTCTCTATCAAAAGGAATTACAAGATTTCGTGGGGAGGAAGTTGTCACTTCAGTTTATTCTTGATACTTCTCACAGAGTTTTATAAATGTATTACAGAAATGTGTGCCTCCACATGTCATTAACTTAGAAATATGTAGGGAACATGTATCTTTTCCTATTGATTTTCCCTTCAAAAATGGGCACACATGGACTTAGGGGCCAGAAGTCGTCTGTTATAAAACTTTAGACTTGATGCTTTTAAATCCTGGTTGTTTTTAGTTGCTCTGGAAATGTTTCCTGAGGACTATGCTAAGCCACAGGACAGGAAAAAGGTTAAGACATCTGCTCATCCCTAAGGCATCTAGGAGACAGAGAAGGAAGAGTTTTCAGAGATTATGCTTTGTGGAAAAGGCAAAAAGAAACCACAAAGCTTAACATCACTTTAGACCAAGCCAAGTAGATTCAGCTATCTCAGGAAATACATTGTGTATTTCATCCAGACCTTGAAGGCTAGAAGAACTGAAAATATTATCAAGGCAACGTTCTTACTATTTACCTTGGAAGACAAGACACAGAAAGAAGATAATTGAGCAAATTAAGCAGCACTGTTCCACAAAGATATTTGGAAAAGGGGAATGCAAGCTTTGAAAAGTAAAGAAAAATACTGAAAGAACGACTGCCCGATGCACTCCCTATACAGTAAACACCTTAGATAGACAGACAAAATTAATCTTGGCTAATGTTTAGCCCAGATGTTTCTTATAAATGGCTTGTGACAAATGATCTCATAACAAGAAACCTTTGCATCTTGCACTAAACATAAAGGACCCGAGGAAGTGGTGATGGATGCTTGGGAACAGGCTGGTACAACTCCTGAGGAAATAATGGTCCTCATGAGTAGCAAGGCTGACTACAACCAAGATGAACAATGTTGTCACCTTGCTGAGGATAAACGCAGCTAACATCAGAAAAAGAATTCTACGTCATTATACATTTCCTCGTTACGGTGTTATCAGCAGCTTTGTGTAACATACTCTGGGTCACTGAGGTGAAATACTGAGGAGAATAATCATGGGATTGGGGATTGTTGCATAGCTTCCAGCCAAGAACATCCAAATTAATCACTCATTCTTGAAACTCAGGAGACACGAGGTTCTATACATATTGCTGCTTCTGCAAAGAGATTATGAGCCATGGAGAAATTTTAGACACCTCGGGTAGGAGTGTCAACAGGTCACTGAGGAGTCCCTGAGCAGCAGGCATTTGGTGAATGTACACTGATGGCCCCTTAGATCCAAGAACAGTGATGGGTGTATACATTTAGCTTCATCTGCATTCTTTCTAGTAAAAAGTGAATCTTATTAGGACTTTAAAATACAGCAGAACAATTAATATAGTCTCTTGAATATGGCAGAAGAGTCAATCAAATACTAATAGCTAATATTTATATAGTGCTAATCATGTTCCAGGGATTATAATACAATTCTGTAGTGCATTAACTCATTAAACCCCTACAGTGGCTCCATGAGGAACTGCCTATAATTATTTTTGATTCAAAGATAAACCGAGGGAACTGTTCACTGGCCCAAAGCCACACCACTGGTTAAGTGGCAGTGCTGATATTTAACACTGCATGGGGACCACAGTCAGCTGCTGTCTACCCAAGTATCCTAATGTGAAGAAGACTCAGCCTAAAGTCACTTTTGCAGTAACTTTTTCTTATTATGTTGATGAGTTGCTGGAGAGAATATGAAGTGCTCGCTTTTCATGGTCTACTGACCATACTGAAATCACAGAAAAATTGACACAACTTTCAGCGAGCCCTGAGTGTGATCCAGCACTCTCCCTGGAGTAGGCAGGGAGGAGATAAGCACGTTGCCCTTAGCTGTAGCCCTACTGTGTAGGCCAGAGAAGCTTCTCTGTCTCTTCCTTTCATCTCCCATCCATCTCCATGCATTCTCTCCACACCAGATGGATTTCTAAAGCACAACTCCACTCTCCAATGTCTTTCTTTGCTAGGACAGCAGGTGGTTAAGGAATGGAAAAAGAGGGGGGCCTTCGAAGACTCTGAAAGGCAGCAAGGAAAGAAGCAGCAGAGCAAACTGAGTGGTGGAGACAGCACAGGACAGAACAAAGCATGAGAATCATATACTCAATGGCACGGTGAGAACTTTTAAAACATGGAGTGCAAACTGGGTCTGATCCTCTACAGACTAGCAGTGGGACCACCAAGGAGAGCTGAATTCCATAAGCACGGGTGTATTCCTCATCTAGAGCTAGCTGTTGAGGTTCCTCTTGTGGGTAGCGCCGGAGAATATCCAGGGGAGGAGTTCGGTGCAGCTGCTCCTTTGAAAAATAATGGCGAAAGCATAGTTCACAGGAAAGAGCAGGGGGCCAACAGGAACGTGTGAATGATATTGTTCAGACACTAAAAGATTAATAAATCCCCAAAAGTGATTTCCATATTTTCAAATGTTCTGTTCTTGCCATAAAATGTCACATCTACCAAGTAATCTGCCAAGTAAGTTTGATGAGAAATTTTAGGCCCTACTACTTAATCAGATGATGAATATTTATGATGGCACTTTTCTCCTTTAGTCTCCAGAATACTTTGGGTCCCATAAATTCCAAGATTAGAGTAATTAGAGATTTATATCTAACAGGCTACTTGCAGGCAGTACTTTATCCTCTCTCAGAGGGTGAACCAAACCCTGTGGAGACCAGTGCACATCTGTACAGATTCACTTGATTTTTCCAACACTGTCAGGAAGAAACATCGTCCATCAAAGCAAGGATAGTGACTTTGGAGAAACCTTAGCATATAAATGCCAATGGCAACTCTCTATGATTACAAAATTACGTTGAACGAAAGGTCTTGGACTTGGGCCTGCCCTGTAGCCACATGACCAAGAAATGTGCTCCTTTTCTACCTTCCATTCTGATTTGAACAAGCCCAGAGAAGACCCCAGGAGTCAGTCACCTGTTTCCAAGTTTAGTAAGAGCTATCAGTCTTGCAGACTATCAGTCAACTCCAAGGGAGGAGAGGTTAAAGACTTGTGCTAGCAACAAATCTTCTGTCACCATGAGGTGTTAGTGCATGCACAGGGCACTGTCTAGAGGTCACTTTCTCTGAGGTTTGCACTTATAAGGGCCCAGTGAGATGACAGAGAGGTGACCCAGGCCCAGTGGAAAGGAGAAGCCAGCTACAGAAGGCATGGCAGCTCATCCTCTCAGGAGCTCTTCTAAAAGTTAAAAGTTTATAGAAAGGGAACAAAATCCCAGTATCTTTCTCATGACTCTGACCTACAACACAGCTGTACAGAAATTGCTGCACACAGGTCTTTCTCCTCTGGGATTCTGTTTCATACTACAGAATTGGATTAGGAGATATAAGACATTTGAAATAATGTGATGAGTACACAATTATAGATCCGCTTTAAAGTTAGGGAACTCCAGGGAAGCACACCTGTTAAAACCCAACTGTACTGATTTGTAATTATCTGGGAGGTCTAAAAGCTTAGTACGGATAGAGACCCTGAGTTTGTTTCCTCCTGCAAAGAACCATACCTGGCACAATGAAGTGAGTTAAAGTTTATCCAACTTGGGAATTATATTCTCTCAGCAATAGTTTCAGTACCATTTAAGAAGTTGTTGGCTACAGTCTTGCTGGCCTTAGAAAACAAAAATACCATGATGGTTGTTCCCAGCATTACCAGATGCATAGGGTAAAAATGAACAGTAGTCATCATCATCCCCTTAGGTTTGAGTTCTGACTGTACATTCTCCAAGTGTAAAAGAAGGAAAGAGTTTTATGTTAAAACCATACTTCCTGAATCCTGGATTCAGCAGCGCCCTCATTTTGTATCAGTTCCCCTAACATTTAGTCCTGAGAGCCATATTTTTGCCTGTTTTCCCTCACTGCCTCTGCTGCCTGCGCTCTGCATGCTGCAGGGTGTGAGCCTTTTGTTTAACTTCAGCGTAGCCTAGACATTATGAAACAAGGAAGGCCTCCTCTGCTCCCTTTCTGATCCTCACTCAACTCTTTTCCTTTTTTTTCCTCTAAAAGCACCTGTTAGTTGCCCCTTTTTAATTTTTGTTTTTCACTAGTACGTGTTTGCGGTATAAGGCACCCTGTAGTTTTTATGCCTTTGCTAACCAAGCCCCCTTGAGCCATCTTCATGCTATTGGTCTCTACAAACCATAGCTCCTCAATCTCCTGTTAGGAGCTCCTCCCAGCAGGCACAAGTACTGCCTGAGGTGCTGTAAGTTTCCAATGAGCTTTACTCACAACCTTGGAAAGACTGCACATCTCTGTGAACTAATCAACTCCTTCAAAACATGCTGAAAATAGCACATTATGGTATCCATTGTTGATTTCCTATCGTCATGCTGTGAAATCCAGTAATGCTTTTATTCTTTGTTCAGAGTGGTTTCAGTCTGTTTTATATTGTTTACCTTCAACATACATGAAGGTATGGACAGCTATTTTGAAGAGAACTAGAGACATTCTGGCACCCATTGTTGATTTTCCTATTGTCTGGTAATGCCAGAGTAATGCCTTCATTACTCTGTTCTGATCAGTTTAATACTATTTTGTGTGTATGAATTCACTGTGTGTGATGATATGGACAACTATTTAGAAGAAAACAAGAGACATTATGGCAGCCAATGTTAATTCCCTATTATCTTGCTTTGAAATCTGTGTCACTTACATTGTTTTCCTCTGATCTGCTTTGTTCTGTTTTGTTGTTTTGTTTTACGCTCTTTAAAATAAAAAATAAAAAACATGCTGAAAATACAGCTGTGCTTTAGGAACTATAGAACGTTTGCTATCGGGAAATCAGGTGGGCTCATCTTCAAGAAATATTTCCAAAGTCTAATGGCTAGATGATAGAGACCAGTGGTTATTTTCCTTTGATATGTTAAAAACTGAGACGGGAACAACAAGATGAAGAAACATGACAATGGCTGGAAAACCTAGTATCAAAATGAGCTTTCCCTCAAAAACATTTCCATCTGAGCCAAGCATTCTGACATTGATTATAGGGACTCACATACAGGCCTACAAACCCCCAGAGGGCAAGGAGCTTCAATCCTCTGACACCCAGCACAGCACGAGCTATGTACACAGAGGCTGCCCGTCCCACTGCCCCCATACCCAGTGCCCAGTGTCCACTGTCCTCTATGAACTGTTGCTTTGATGTGAGAAATTCTGTGGGGAAAGCCAATTTCCTGCTTGGTTTTGGTTTTAGTTATAAATGATTTCAAAGAGAGCAAGGGGTTACTGCTCCCAGATTTATAAAGGCAGGGCCAGCAGATTTCGATTTATCAAAGAACTTGGCTCTTTCACTGAAAGCAAAGCAGCAGTGCACTTCGGTTAGGCAGAAAAGGGCTCATGGGTGGGCTTTTGACCAGAAAAAAATTAAGACTGCTGTTTAGACAGAAAATATTTGAGAAATCAATTCCTTAAAAAGAAAAAAAAAAAAAACAAAGACAACATAAATCCTTTCATTTGTTTGTGCAAAATGAAATTTTTCCAGTATCACTTGATATTTAATTATGTAAATCAAATAATTGTAACTTTATAATGGATTATTTTTCTGAGAATAATTCTACTGAGAGTTTAAATTTTTCTTTAAATTTTTTGGTTTTTTGAGTCAGGGACTTGCTCTGTAGCTCAGACTGTTCTCAAACTCATGGCAATCCATCTGTGTCAGTCTTATAAGTGCTGGAATTATGAACTACCATACTTGGCTCTACTGCAATTTTTTAAAAAAATAAGTTTATTGGTACTATATGTGTGTGTGTGTGTGTGTGTGTGTGTGTGTGTGTATATATATATATATTAATTGTCAGATTCATCACAGGGAATTTGTACCTACATATGGTAGATCTTGATTCTTCTTTTTTCCCCCTAGTCCCTCTCAACCCTTCAGCCCCTCTGTCCCTCATTTTACTGAAAATCTTTACTGAGGAACTGCTAACACCTACACTTCTTCTTTACTGGAATTTTACTAGAAATTCTTATGATTTTTGAAGCACAAAAAAGATTTGAGTGCTTACAATACAATTTATGTTTCAACAGAGACATTGAACTCTTACATTTGAGATTTCAACGGCCCCACTCCAGGGATCATACATATTAAGTGGAATTTTAAATTTTCTGGAGGGGACTCTGTTTCCTTGAAACATTCTACCCACTCTCTGATTAATGCCTAAAACTCCATAAAGAAAGGCTTGGTTATTTGATATTAGATTTTTATCACCAGTGTCAATACAAATTTCACATTTACATGGCTCAAGATAATTCAAAAAGCATTTTCACTGATATTTTCTAGAATAGCAGCATAACGTGATTGTGAAGCAGCATCTTATTTCTCATAAAACCCGAGATTGTAGTCTCCATTTACTAGCTGGGAAAAGCAACTGATTTTCCCCCAAACTGCACAACATTAAATGATAGAACTGAATCAGAAGCTATAGCGCTCTAGTCTGTTGATGTGAATTGTTCTCTATGTATTTACCAAGAGCACAGAGAGTGGGACAGGAAAGGGTAATACATGGATGACCCCTTGGGAGCAGGCATAGAAAACCGCAGCAAGAAAGAGAGGCACACAGGGAAGGACAGAAGATCTGGGCGTGTTTCCTTTGCACCAGCATCAGGACGAGGCTCTCACTTCGCGGTGTGAGGCTTTGGGAAATGGCATTGCATCTGAGCCAAGCCTTAAGGTTAACTTCAGTATCTAGAGGTGGGGACACAAATGGGGATGAATTCATAGGTCTCTGTGCTAATGGAAAAGACGTTTCATTCTTTGGCCGATACACAGAGAGTTGTGCAATTTGAAATGCTCTAATGCTTTAATAGATATTCTCAAATCTTTTTATTCACACTGAAAATTGAGTCTAATGGGCTTTTTCAGATAAGGAATACATCCTTGTATGTATTTAGGTCAGTGTTCTTAGATTTATGAAGTTTCTTTATACAGACATGAATGGAGGGAAATAGAAGGGAAACAAGCTGAGAGAAGAAAAAGTTACAAGCAGATGATAATGCAAAAATCAGGAAAAGTATCAACTCTTGTCTTAGAAATAGCAGACCTTGAATTAAATCCTGGGAAAGAAAGACAGAGATAAGATGGCAAAGAATGATGAAGTGGAATATTAATAAAGGACAATAATTAATTTCAAGAGTGATAGTTGTATGACAGTGAGTTCTAAGTTGGTCTGTGCTACTGCATCAGACCTGAGACTGGGTAGTTTGTAACAACAGAGATTTATCCTCTCACAGTCCTGGAGGTTGGATATTCCACGGGGGATGCTCCAGCTCTGGGTCTGGTGTGGATCTTCCAGCTGCGTTTTCCCACAGTAGAAGCTCAACCCAGCACACTGGCCAAATACCATGGGAAGCTTCTTTTATAAGTGCTTTCTTACCTCATCAATGAGAGTAAGGATCATCAGATTTAGATTAATCTACAAATCTGGCTAATTACTATAATTGAAAGCAAAGCTATAGTGAAATTTAGGTTTAATCCTTCTTAAAGTATCAATTTCTTAATATTGCTACATTGGCAACACTGAATTTCAGAGGGACCACATTAAAATTCTAGGACAGGCACATGTACTGTTGCATTTACCTCTTATAACCACTCAATAAGCAGCTATTATCTTTACTTTACATATAATGAAAGTTTAACTACCTTATCCTTGGTCATACAGCTAGTACATAAGAGTATTCATCCCATGTCCTGCCTGATCTGCAGCCTTGATCCTTTAACTCTTTCCCTTAAACAGCTTCATAATGAAAAAGATGAGAGGAAAATAAAATATCTATCATCTAAGGGCCAATTAAAAATACCAAGTGGTAAAAGATCACAGGATCTCTTAATGAGACGCAGAACCAATGGGGACGAAGCAAAGAGAGCTCTAAAATACGGTGATGTTAATTAAGCATTTCTTGCATGACAAGAAGAGGTCAAGAAGAAAACTCCCAGAATTGGAGTAGGGTAATAATGACAAGAACAACACAGAGACAAAGGGAAACCACTGAGGGCTGACACTAGAGAAAGGGAAGGAAAAGAAAGAAGCAAAAGCACTCAAATGAAAAGGAAGCTAGCAGTTTCAATCGCCATTTTAAATAGACTATGAGATTCTAAATAACACCAAACAAGGGCAAAAGTCTTAGCTGTTATGAGCTAGTAGAAGGAAAGGAAAAATAAAACACTCAAAAGAAATGGAAAAGAGAGTAGTTCCATCAAGAGTAATGTTACAGGGGTGCTGATTTTGATAAACTGAAACTCCTATGATTAAATTGCAGCAGAGAATAGTCACGGTAAGTTGTCACTCAGGGTACATGAACTATCCTTCTATTAAGTTCATCTGAAGGATTGAGTGATACGCGTCAAGTGCGTCTTTGGGATCTCCCTTATGTAATGCGATAGCCACTACCACATTGTCATTCTTGGTGAATTTCTGGAAATTCTGAGCAGTACTGTGATCCATGATCTTCTCCTGTCCCAGCCAGCTTTCCCCTATAGTAGCATAAACCTGTATGACACTTTGAAAGGCCTGTGGCCCCTCAGGGGCCTCAAACTAAGATATAGCAGTGTCCTCTGCTCGGAAGTTCAGAGGCAGCGTGATGAACAGGTGAGGGATTGCGGCAAAGGCAGCTTCTGGATCTTGAATGAGAATTTTCACGTCTGCCACCTTGGACATTTTTCAAACTCATTGCTCCGTGCATTCCAGGAAAGTGCTCACTTGAGCTGGGCTTGTGTCTTCTGGTCTGCATACTGAGCTGTGTAATTGTGGGAACTCAAGCATAGGCAGTTTATGGTTGTAGGAATAAGCAAAATACTTAATGTAAGACCTGATTGTTTTCCAAAATTGTACAATACCTGGTTTTACTTGTCATTTTGGAACAGGAGTGGGAGGACGAGACGGTGACAAGTGAATGCATTCAATGAGTATAATTAACCCATTTCATAAAAACAGACTTTCTGAATATGCTATGAAATTCATACATTTTAACCCTTTTTTTCTTAAGCAGAAAAGCATCATTTCAGAAGGCACTTATTTTTCCCAGATATCAGTGTAATTGGCATGAACCTTACTGCATTATAGACAGAATGATTTCCATGACATGATGGTTGGGAAAAAAATGATTCCTCCCCTACTACTGCCATTCTGCTTATCCATCCATGAAATGTTTCATGCTCATCTCTCTTCTGTATGTCTTACAAAAGGGAAAATATTATTTGTCAGCTTCCTGCAAACAGAAGGAGCAGCAGGAGTTTTTAGACTGCCTTGCCACCCACCGAAGCAACATCAATGACCCAGGGAAAGGTGGTGAAAACCACAGAGGCATGAAAGCTAGCAAGGATAAGGACGTGTGAAACAAATTATTTGTATCCAGTGGTGTACCCAAAAGATCACCATCAACAAAAAAAAACGCCTTGGGATCCTGTGTCTCCACCTCCTTTTTGACCTCAGGAATCTCCCAGTATACCTCCCAAATCCAGAGAAAAGTCAGCTCACACAGACCCTGCAGGTGGCCTCTGCCCTTTCACCCTCAGAGCTTCTCTTTAAAAGCATTGGGAGAATGGCAATGCTTCCTGTGCAGAGAAAATATGATTTCTAAGGTACATTTCTGGGATATAAGACAGTGAGATGGATGGGTCTGGCTCATATACAGGCAAGTTACACACCGGCTAAGAGCTTGTGTGAAATTCGAATAGCTGGGAACATTCTAGATCATTCTAGAAGAAAAGCACTGTGAACAATCTTTGAGTTTTAATTTGGGGTGACTGTAGTCTTCCACTTTCAACACAAATGTTGATACCAATTTTTTTCCTCTGATTTACATGTACTAATGATAAATCTATGAAGAGACTTCTTGCCTCAAATGAACTTTGTTAAAGAAATTCCACTACGGGACATTCGGTGTGGGGGGATACTGATTTCAATTTTTAAATACTTATCACCTTTGCACAAAGTTTTTCAGGCAAAGAAGATACTGATTTACGTTAGTGTAGAAGTGACTAGCAACAGTAAACTTTACTAAAACCACTGGGTGAGTATCCTGTTTCTTAGGATGCGTTTGAAATAAGATTGTTGACAAACACAGAACACGACAGTCTCACGAATCCACAATCCAATGTTGTCAAATACTAACCATTTGCCATATTTGTTTCAGAACTTATTATTGAACAAAAGCATTACAGATACACCAGAAGGCTCTTCAGACCTTATTTTTGCCTGATTCTTTTCCCTGTTTCAGGTCCCCAAGACAATGCTGAAAGCTGTAGTTTCTTAGACACACGATTTCTTTGGTCTTTTCTTTAACAACACCAAAATTATATTTCTGGGCAGAGAAGACTGACTGCTGAGATTAGCTGAGCCCCCTATCTGCGGGTGCAGGCTTCTGAGGGTTTTTCAGCTAACCTCACAAAGCTACACAGCAGTAACTCTAAGTACTGTGTGGTGACCATTTTCAGAAACTGTATCGTTAAATGCAAACTATAAGGTTATTTAGGAAACAAGTCTCTGTTTTAGAACATAAAGGAATCTAATAAATCTGTTTGGCCTTTGAGTCCTTAAACCTTTATGTTTACCTAACTCAAAGAAATGGTGCTTAATTAATGCACTGGCCAACTTCTTATAAGTTTGGTGATTATCGATTTAAAATATTCTGCCTCATCATTGCTATAAATAACATAAATGGGCTCAGATGTCTTCATATTTGCCTTCCAGAACATGATCTTAGGGGAAAAGTACTCAGTGGCTGTATGAAGATAAAATTCTTTTCTACCAAAGTGTCACCCCAATTAGTAAACTTAGGAAGTCAGAAAGCGAAGAATACTGTCCCGCTGCTGCTGTTCATAGAAAGAGACAAAGAGAAGTGATTAGGAAATCTAAGTCAAGTACTAGTTTTTGAAATCTCAACCTGATACCTCCAGCTGTCTCACAGGCACATGCGTGTCTTCCATGGTCACACAAGGTAGCACCGGAATTTTAGCAATGTTGACAACAGCTGTGTTGTCTGGGACCATGACCCCAGTGGGGAACAAGTGGCAGTAAAAATAATTAACTGGCCCTGTCTTCATTTGATAGGTCTTGTGTGTCTATATTTTTAAATCTAAGGATGTCATCCTATTTTTCATAAGAAATGAAATGACTACTCCCATTGATTCAAATAAACACTGAGGCTGATTTTCTCTGAAGATACTATTATTGCAGTGCATGACTTTCAGTCATTGAACTCACACACAGCACAGACTGAGACAATGCCCTGATCAGATCGGGGCTTCTAGAAAAGCTCAGAAAATGAACTGGATTCCCACTGAGACCTGATGAGGCTCACAATACATTTAGTCACAGGAAGGACGTTTTAATAAGAAATCAAATATTTCAGTCAGTCACCTTTTGTCATCTGCTATCTTCAGCATCTTAAATGTGTCTGGGGACATTAATTTGTTTAGGAAAGGATATTAACTAGCTTTAGATTGGGAAGGCAGGAATTTTGTACATCGACTTCTCAGCGCACAGGAGGTAAATTTGGGGAAGGATTACACACAAATTAAGGACAGTGATGAGTGATGGCACACGTGTTCCTGGGCTCCGGTGTATTTGGGAATGTGTGCCTTCATCGCTATCACTGCTCATCTGACCCAAGCTGGAGCCCATTAGAAAGGCAGCACTGGTGTGGGTTGTGAGAGAAAAAGGAAAAGACTGGCTTGTATGTGCCACTGTTCTTTTTCTTTCGTGAAAAATATGGTGTCCAGTGGATTTGGGTCAAGACTGAAATTAAACAAGTTATAATGCAAGCTTTGTCATTTTTCTTTTCCTCACAGCAAACGAGTCTATCTAGTGACTAAAAACTATGAAAATTAATGTGACCTTCAGAATAATTTACTTGAATCAGTATAGATAATTATATCACATTAATAACAAGAAAATCCCCCAAAACAACAAATTTTTCTTTTCAATGAACTAAGAGAAATTAGTAGGATAACTATCTTAACTATCTTGTGTGTGTGTGTGTATTTTTCCCTTTCCCTTCCTTCTTTTCTCCTTTCCCACATCGCAGTTCCTTTCCCATTCACAATATGTATGGTATATTTTGAACCTTACTTTTTCAGTTTCTCACATGAGGGAGATAATACGATGTTTACATATGCAAGTCTGATTTAGTTCACTTATGAGTATGGTCTCTATTTGCATTCATTTACCTATAAAGGTCTCAAACATATCCTTGGCTAAGTAGTGCTCCATTGTATAAAAATACTGCATCTTCTTTATTCATCCTCAGCTGATAGGTATTTGTGTTGTTTCCAAGATTTATATATCACAAATTGTGCTGCTATAAACATGGGTGTACATATATCACTGTGTTATGATGTTTTTAATTCTTCTGGGAAAATACTCAGAGGAGGAATAGCTGGGTTGAATGAAACTTCTAATTCTAGTTTTTTTGAAGAATCTCCACACTGATTTCCACAGTGGTTTCACCAGGCTGCAGTCCCACCAACAGTGGAGAAGGGTTCCTTTTTCCTCACAGCCCTGCTAGCATTTGTTATTGGTTGATTTCTTGATAATAGGCCAATTTTTCTAGGGTGAGATACAAAAACATTGTTTCAATTTGCATCTCTCAGTGTTGTTTTAATTTGCATCTCTTGGATAACCAACGATGTTGAACATTTTTTGACATATTTATTTGCTATTTGTATTTCATTTGAGAAGTACATATTCATCTCAGATGCCCATTTTTGGATTGAGTCTTTTAATTTGGAGGGGGGCTGATTGTTTTCAATTTTTTGTATGTTCTAGAGATAAGTCCTTTGTGTGAGGGATAACTAAGAGATAACCACTCTGTAGGTTGTCTTTCTACATTGTTGATTTCTTTTGTTGTGCAAAAGCTTTTTAATAAGGTGAGATCCCATTTGTTCTTTGTAATGTTTCCTTTGCAGTCTGGGTTTTGTTCATGAAGAGGCTGCCTACATGTATGTCTTGCAGATTTCTACCTAATTTCTCTTCAAATAGATTTAGTGTTTGTGTTTTTAATATTTAGATCTTTGACCCATTTTGATTTTATTTTAGTGCCTGGTGATAGACATGGGTGTAGTATTAATTTTTGGCACGTGGAAAGCCAGTTTTTCCATTTATTAAAGAGGCTATCTTTCTTTTAGCGTACATGTTTGGCCCCTTTGTCAAAGATAACGTTGTCTATTTATTTAACTGCCTATTAATCATTATTAACAGAGTAGATTACTCAAGGTAGGGGCTTTCTCTGTAACTTGATTTTCTTTTCTTCTACTTTTTCTTTCTCTCTTTCTCCTTCTCTCCTTCCTTCCTTCTTTCTTTTCTTCCTTTCTTCCTTTTGACAGGGTCTTGCTATGTATCCCTGGTTGGCCTTGAACTCATAGTGATCCTCCTATCTCAAGTGCCAAGATTACAAGCATGTACCACCCACATCTGATTAGTTTAATTGTTAGTCTGGCTTTTGAAAACACTGTATATTCAGCATTTATCACAGCAATGAATACATGGCACATGGGCCAGAAGTATTTGTTAATTAAAGTAGTTTCCCCTTATCTTCCCCTTATCTACATTCTAAGACCTTCAGTGCATGCCTGGGAACCAAAGTTTATCATTTAATATATCTTCCATGTTAAGTATTTATCACTTATACTGGCCATAACTTTTGGGGTTTAAGGTAAAATGGCAAAGTTTGGAATAATTTTTTCCTGATTCATAATTTCACTAGTAGATTTGTTTTTCATTACAGATCTGATAATCTCAGTATATGATTTTTCTTTTCTTCTTGAGAATTTTTACCTTTTCACTTAAAGGAAGTATTTTATAGCTTCTTTTTGGAATATCCTAATTGCCAACATCATATTCTCAAGCTCTGGTGGGCCATGATTAGGTAAAATAAAGATTACTATTTGCAGACCAGGGGTAGAGAGAACAAAGCCACATCAGCAAGCAAACCCTGCCTAGGGACCAGTGCCATGCACGGGCCACTGCCGGATTGGGAATAGCCAGTCCCAGCCCCTTCTGGTGCACTGGTTGGCAAACAAGAAGTACTAGTCATCCTCCCCACCCTCTGCTGTAAGCTACCAGCTTATCTGGAAAAACATGGGCTATGATGAGAGCTATGGAGGTGAAATGCAATTGGCTGCCTGTGGTGTTTTGGTGTTTCACTAACATTGCAGGTCTAGGGCCAGTGGTCTGATTATAGGTTCAGAGGACAGTGGTACACAGTGGGACATCTAGGGGGGTCTCCTGAGGGTTGCAGCCATTGTTGATTCCCTAGGGTTTTGTTTTGGAAGTCCTATATCATTTGCATTGTTTTGTTTCGTTTGATTATGTCAAATCCAATAGCAGGAGCAACTAATTCAAAGACAGCAAGATATATTATGGTAGCAATTTTGGATTTACTATAGGCTTTTTGGATTTACTATAGGCTTTTTTGAAGCCCTTCATTTCATTCTTTTTTTTTATTGTTTCTATTTTATTCTGTTATGTTTGATTTTCACTATGTCCAAAGTTATCTGCAGTTATTTTGAAGACATCAAAAGGCATTAAGGTAACTGTTGTTGATTTTGTAATGTTTTGAAGTCCTGTATCTCTTACACTGGCTTGTTTTGATTGGTTTTATTCTGTTTTATCCTCTTTAAAATAAAAAAATTACTTGAACATAAGCCTTGTGCCACTGTCACAGTCGCTTTGGTAACCCTGAGTGACATACGGGTGGGTCGAATATATGGCATAGGTGATCCAGGCACTGCAGTGGTTCATATCCTGAGCAGCTCAGAGTGGGATGGTACAATATTGCATCATGTTACTCCAACTGTTAAGCTGATGAATTATTTCTGGAATTTTCCAATTAATATTTTTGGACCACAGTCTACCAGATATAACTGAAACCACAGAATACAAAACCGCAGATAAGGCACTATAGTGAATCAATTCAAATTCATACCTTCCATTTACTCTTTTAACTACATAAGTCACCTATAGTATACCCTTTAGGACAGAGTAATGGTTCATGCTTTAATGGTAATGGAAATTCTTCCATAATAAAGTTAATGTAGAAATAACCCGATTAAGGCCAGGGATTTAGCTAAGTGGTATAAGCGCCTACCTGGCAAGTGCTAGGTCATGAGTTTGATCCCTGACACGAACAGGAAAAAAAGAAAAAAGAAAAGAAATAACCTGATTATACATATTCCAAATCAGATCTCTGTTTTTCTCAAAGAAAAACAGCATATATCACATTGGAATAAGCTGCTAAAAAGTTAGTGCTGCGGGGTTCTATCAATGCTTTACGTTAGAGGAGCATTTTAAAAGTCTACACACCAAGTAAGGATTTTCATCTCAAGAGAGAATCAAGTTGATGATAAAAATGACTGTTGAGATGACATTTGTATTCCAACTACAGTGAAAAAAATAAAATTTAACAAAATCCTGCATATCGAATTGGACAGTTCTACTGATTTATAAGTAAGCCTTAAACACTGGAAAATTTTCCCTATCTATTGTATTTTCCGAAGGGCTGGAGCTCCGCTCTCTGCCTAGAAATTTCTCAGTGGGAACTGCAGAGGGAGCTGCTGCACCACATTACTGCTTCTGTTTTCAACCTGAACTGCTGTGGCATGAAATGCGACACACTGGAGTCCACTGCTCAGTTCTCTTACTGCAATGATGAAACGACGCACACAAACAATACCAGGAGAAAGCCCTGCCTGTAACAGAAAGAAATAGTAACACGCTTTAAAATCAATGTGGTTTTTAATAAGCACTCCTTACAGTGATGAGTGAGAAGTAACAGTAATGTCAAATGTGTGGGCTCATACATAGTGAGTGCTTCCTTTAATGGCTCGTTAGTTAAATTCCCAGGCTTTCTCTCCTGCTCCACCTCATTTCTAGCTGTTTCTCCCTTCTTACTCAAAGAAACTGAAAACAGGAACACTTTACAATAGAATAAGGCATTTCCAAGTCTCATTATCATCAAAGGAGACTACTATTTTCCAATGCCCATGTTACTAAGATAACAAAAGGCTTTCTTAAAAAGAAATCTTTTATTAGTGTGAGGAATAATAGTTGAGACTTAGAGAACATCACAAGTAACAAGGTGCAACAGCACAGATCCTGTATAAGCAAACCCCATTAGCAAGACAGGGGCTGTAAAAGTGAAAAGAAAAAAATACCACAGAACTCCGAGACTCAGTTGTTACTAGTAATTTGTGAATAACTTCTGTCCCTCTTCAAAAGTGGATTTACATAACCAGAATAAATATTGTATGTTGGTGATCATTCATTCAAACAATCCATTAATAAACATAGTTTTTTAAAAAGTGGGTTTTGGAAAATGAAATGTGTTGGCATCATTATAAATTCAACTGGTCTCTTCTACCTGCATTTGTGAATGGGTGTTCAGAATAATACTAACAAGTCTAAGTTACCTTTAGATAATGCTTTCATATAGAAAAACATTTCCCAAATAAGGGCCTTGATTACTCGGTCAACTCTGGCAAGTAGGCGGAGCAGGTCCTGACATTTTAAGTTTACAGAGAAGGAAATGAAGATGTAGAAATATCAGATAAATATAAACAAACAAATAAATATCACTGTGGGCTAATGAGAAGGATTAGATTCCTCAGTGTAATCCTGTAGTATCTCATTGTCTCAGGATGCCACAGTGCCATGAATTATAAATTGAAATCATGTATGTGTGTGAGGTTTAAGTAAGGCTGATCAAAGGCAAACCATAAACCAGAAGCTTGTCTTTGATGCTAAAAGGTAACAAAGATATGTTTAGGGCTCAGTTTCTGAGTCTTGTTTCTGGCTTCCCCTCTTATACTTGTGTAATCTTGGACCATTTATTTGACATTTGCAAGCATCCTTTATCCCATCACGAAGTAAGGATACTTTCTACTTCTTAAAAAAGCTGGGAGACTCCACAAGACAATGAAGTGTCATAGCTAAGGCAGACCTAGTGCTGGAAAGACTTAGTGCATCTCTCTTTCCTCCTCACCTCTTTCCTTAGGTAATAGTACTATTTCCTTTCCCAGAGAGTTGTTTGCTGCTCTTATACTTTGACTCTCTGAAAAGTTGCCTCCCATCCTAATCTTCATGTAGTTGAAGGTATAAAAACATTTCAGCCTAATGGCTTCCCTCTGCCATGGTTTGAATATGTCCCACAAATCTTATATATGGTAAACTCAATCTCCCAATGCACATGTTAATGGTATCTGGCAGTAGAGTCTTTGGAATACAATTAGGATTAGATGCGGCCAGGATGGTGGGGCCTCCTTCATAAGTCAGTGGCTTTGTAAAAAGAAGAAGAACCCATGTTGGCATGCTTGATTGGTGTCACCACGTGATGCCTTCAGCAATCTCGGCATGCAGCAAGAATGCCTCACCGGATGCTGGTACTGTGCCCCCGGACTTTCCAGTCCTCAGAACTGGGAGTGGGGGCATAAACCTCCATTTTTTATACATTTCCCAGCCTTTGACATTCAGTTATAGCAACAGAAAACAAACTAAGACACTTTCCAATGAATAATACCCATTTAGCAGAGGGTGGCTGAAGTCCTTTGGAGAATGTAGGAACTTTATATTTTGCATAGGTAAGACCAGCCCTTCTCTTCAACAGGAAATCTGACAAATACAAATATGTTTAATGCAAGAGGTTATAACCAACCTTGTTAACCAGCTTAGTTGCTTCTTGATTACAAGCATGCTGATTAAGGGTAATTCTATTACACACAGATTATATGTGTGTAAATTTCAACTAAGTCTTCCCTAAAGACATACATTTTCCCTAAGGATAATAGTTATTGAATCTGGAGAGCTAATTTGGAGTAATACACACAACTTTTATGAAACACTGATTAATAAAGACAGCTTTCCATTCATTCAAAAGATTTACTTTTTAGTAACAATTCCCTTATTATAAACTTGTTTTGCCCAAGAAAATATAATCTGTCTATAGAAAAGGTTGTCTTCATATATACACACAAATTAAATAGAAAGTTGTAGGAAATCATTCTTTGTAAACAATTTGTGCTTTTGGTATAAAAATTTGCTATAAAAATTTCTTTGTGAACAATTTGTGCTTTTGGTATAAAAATTTCTTTGGTATAAAAATTTTGGTATGAAAATATCAATTTGACTTCAGAGCAAGGGATCACAAACAGAACTGGCTGACACTCCCCTAAATAATGCTACTTTTGATGTAGGCAACATCTCTAAATCCCCAAAGGAAGAGTATGTTCTTCAGGAAGAAGTTAATATTTGTGACTCTTGATAGGACCTATTGCTCAGTACACGACAATCACACTGACGAGAATAAAATTTTTTCCCAGTAACTTTTCTAAAAAAAACTGTTCAAAGATAATGTTAAAATTATACATTCGCCCATTCGAGGGATAGTATATATTATTTAATAACCGCTTGAAAAGAGGGGTAAAACTGAGTTCTTTATTTTTACATTACACATTATCCTAACACAGGCTCAGGAGTCTCTCAAATTGACCACTAGGGTGAGTCATACACCATCCCCAGTCCTGATTAGAAGCATTTAGCATTTTAGTTCTTGTTACCCCTTCTCTTATCTTCCTGTCCTCTTTCCTGCTATGAAAAGGATCATGTCACACAGGGCACACTGTTGGGGAAGGCAAATAAATAAAATATAGCATTTTTGTCTAAAAATGTCTGCAAACAGACTGGGATTTCTCCTGATAGTCTCTTCTCTTTATAGCTATATTTACATCCACATCTATATCTCAACTATAAACACTGTGGCAGCTACAGCAGACCTTGTTTTCTCTCTCAGGCGTCCTACTTTAATGTACCTCTAGGGTTACCCACCAAGGAAATCTGGTCAGCAGGTGCTCCAGCTTAGAACTCTTCATACATCTTTGTGCCTTCCCAGGCTCCTCTGGGACCCTGCCTGGCCTACATTCAATATGGCGTCCACGTGCTCTGTGGTGCCAGGCCATGTTTGTGACACTGTCTTCCCCTCCCTAGCTTGCTGTCTCCTCTCTTTTGTTTGTTTTTGGGACAATCCTCCTCAGTCTTTACACTTCAGTCATAAATTGTTGGAGGAAATTAACTCTAGGTATCATCTTTACTGACTTCTCTTCCCCCCTCCACATTTCTGTGAGCAACTGGCCGATCTCCTAGAAGGCAAGGGCATTGCCCTCCCTCAAACACTCTAGCAACAAATAAAAACTGCAGAACTGAGTATTATAAATCTTCTCACATACCCACATATTTCTCAATCTTTTAAGTTCTTCAGTAAACTCATTTGATCAATAGTTGAGAACTCATTCCAAAATGCTGTGTAATCCTCTTGTCTCCTAGACATTTGGCAGGCGTGTCATGAAAGCTTTCGTCATTCAAATTCCTCCTTTGAGGCAACAATTATCCTGTGTTTAAGGCAGCATTATACATTCAGAAAACTACACAAAGGTCTAATTTTGCCTGTTCGTATTCACCAGCTTTCTTTTTTTAAAGCACAAAACAAATATTCAATACCTTGCGATATGTTCTCTGTTTTGCCAAAAAATTTGGAATTAAACTAAATGAAGCCTGTACCTTTTAACACTGGATTTGAGGATATCGAACTCACACCTTTGTTTCCTTTATAATCAACTGAATTGACACCAAGCAAATCCGCTTGAATGGACAATGTGAATAACAAACTGGACAGCAACCCCAGTCTCTTTAGACCATAACCTCAGTTAGAGATTCCTACAGTGCTGCCTGTGACACCCTCTAATGGTGGTATAAGTTCTGCTCTTTACAAGGTCACTAGTCTGTTCTATATATTCTCATTTATGAAACATTCATTTGTTTACTTATTCATTAAATAATCAATAATTATGTGGTACAAGCCAGAAAATGTAACGTAATGGTAACAAAATGGAGGATTAAAAAAAACACACTGCAGTCAGACAAAGAAAAGAACAGCTACAAAGCACTAATCTGTGTCCAGGAGACTGGAAGACCACAGAGACAGCAGCCTGAATGCTCAGCACTCTGGCCAAGACTAGGAAGAGAAATGGTGCTTACACTGAGTCAGGAAGATGGAGAACAACTGCAAGTATGGCGTTCTGTGATAGAGATGGTTAAAGCACAGATAACAAGAAAAGAAAGGGCTGAGAAGAGGACAGCTGAAGGCAGTCACAGGAAAACCGCTAAGTGCCCAGGATAGTAGGTAGAAGGTTGAAATCCATCTTTCTTCAAGGAAAAGCAAGCTAGAAAGGAGTTTTAATGTATACTGCTTTAAGCTACTAGATGGTTTTCAGCCATCCAAGCCAGGCCGACTATACCAAGGCTTGAGTTACAGATGGGAATCATGATGGAGAGAGGCGTTTCCACATGGAGAAGGCAGAGGCAACCAGAGAAACTCTGAGATGGCTGATAAAATACAGGTATGCACTGACCAAGGCTAAATTAAGGACATGGAGTGAGGAGAAACAGGTGGTGATGGATTTATGGGCTGTAGATATTACAGATAGCCAAGTTAGGGGTAGAGACTGAAAGGCAGTTAGAGAAGGAACCAGGCCCAAGACAGTCAGAGCAGAGGTGAGGCAAACCAGGCCTGTGGTCGAGGGCCAAGGTGACAGGAAGAAACAAGGTTCTAAGATGGAGACACCATGGCTAAGCCTGCAGCCTCCCCAGAGAGAAACAACAGCTCAGCGCTGCTCTGTGACTAGCACTATTTGGTCCAGTGAGACTCAATAATGTAACAAACACCTACACAGATGGCCAGACACTCTCCCTCACTCCTGCCCCTTCCAAAAATACCTTTTTCCTTCTTCCTGCCATGCACCCTTGCTACACACCTTGCTTCGATTAGGTCCACGTTAGTTAAGCACTTGTAATCCCATAGGATGGTTGTAGTTTGTTGCAAAATACCCTGTGATGAGATTTTACTGTATAAAACCCCTAGATAAAGAGTTATGGTGGCAGTGCACTTTGGGGACCTCCTCCTGCTTCTCAGGAGTTTTCTCTTAATATGAGTAATTGGTTGTTTGGGAGGTCTCAGCTTGACTGTCTCATTCACCATGTCCTGCTCTTCACCTACTTTGTCCTAGAGTCCATTCTTTAGAGTCATGAGATATGAGCTCAGCACATCTAACAGGCTGGGAGCTACTTCCTGCAATGTAGAGATATAAACTTGATTTAGGAACAGTTTACATATGGAGGATGAGAGAGAAAAATCGTAGGGTTGCTTTTAGAGTTTAGTTTTGGAGATGCTGCTTTTGTAGGACCTGCAAGACTGTCATGTGGAGATGCTGAGCCAGCAATGGACTGGCACTCAGAAGCAATATCTCAGGGGAATACAAGACTGTGACTCATTAATCTACCCAGTCTATCGATGGGGTTTGAAGCACAGCTGTCAGTGAAGGAGACAGAAGGGGTGGCCTTAGAGTTGGCAGAGAAAAACCAAGGTCATTAAACCAAGAGATAAGAGTGTTTCCAAGGGAATTTCCAAAGATGGTGGACCAGTAGGTAGCAGGAGAGGGACCCTCTCAGAGAGAGACAGGTTAAATGCCAGAATTTAACACGCTAGAGAGACCCAAACAGAGAGAGATGGACTCTCTCAACCCAGGAAGAAACAAAAGTTTAAAAAACTGCTCAAATATGAGGTCCTGGGGCTACCATTAATGAAGCTAAGATCAGCAAGCACGGCGCCCTCCTCGAGCCACCTGAATTCCTGCCCGAGACCAACCTGATGGACCGAACTGTGCTGATGCGACTGGCTTGAGCAGCCGGAGCATGGAGCTGAACATCCCTGCATGCAGCTCGCCTGGACCTGGCCCTGCACGCGACCCACCCAGAGGCACCGTGAATTTGCGCTGCAGCCACGCTGAAGTCGGAGGTCTGGGAGCCCAGCAGTTCTCAGGGACCGGCATCAACACGCAGTGAGTGATGGGAATAAGGCCCTCCCACGGGAAAGGGGAAACCGACTGGAAGACATGTTGGATTTGGGCAGGACAGCCTTAACTCCATAAGGAAGTGGCTTCAGTTGGTTGCTCCCCCCCACCCCGAGCAGATTGGTGGAATCTGCTTGGATTGGGCAATGTCCCTTGCTAGGACCCAGTGGGTTGCTACAAACTAATTCCCTGAGCACAGCCACACACTGACGCAGTGAAGGCCTGCAAAGGTTGACTGGCCAGAGGAGAGGAGCCAGCGCACACGGCGCTTGCTTGAACTTTACTCTCTGATAGTGGCCGGCAGAGGGCAGAAGCCCCTAGCCTGTGTGCTCCAGAGGAGCCTGAACCAATAAGAAAAGGAGCTTGGAATTACACTGTACACTTGTATGGAAGGAACCAAAAACATGACGAGAGGGAGAAATAAGAAAAAACCCCAGCCCCCAACCCTGAGAACATTGATCCAGGAGAGGTAAATACAAAAGAGATTGAGGGCAGCAAGCATGCAACATCAAACACAGTGGTAGCAGACATAAAGAGGTATCTTCTGGACCTCATAAGCGGGATCAAAACTGAAATATTAATTCAAATTAAACAACAGATAAGCAGATTAATAAAAAAAAGGCTGGGCACCTCTCAAGAAGACACAGACAGAAGAATGGAGGAACACAAAAGGAGATAAATGTTTAATGAAGAAAACAAGAAAAACCTAGAATTCATGAAGCAAATTCAAAGAGATTATCAGGAAACTAAAGACTCCATAGAAAACTGGCAAAACTGCTTGAAAGAAACCAAAGATAGACTGTCAAAAATTGAACACAGGCTTGCAATGTGTGATCATGAAAAGGAAGATCTCTTAAAAATAACAAGGGAGCAGGCAGTAACAATTGGAAGGCTAGAGGATGACAAGAGGATCTATAACTTAAGAAAAGCATGTGAATGAAGAAGCAGGAGTCAAAACAGAGGAATTGTAAAGGGGATTCACAGAAATCATTAAGGAAAATTTCTCAAACATAGAAAAAGGAAATGATATGCAGATGTATGAAGCATACAGAACTCCAGCCACCTAGAACCAAAACAGCTACACCTAGACACATAGTAATCAAGATCCCTGAAATTCAATATAAGAACAGAATATTAAAAGCCATCAGAGAAAAGAAATAGATCACCTATGAAGGAAAACCCATCAAAATCACAGCAGACTTCTCAACACAGACCTTCAGGTCAAGAAGAGCTTGGAGTGAAGTAATTCAAGCCCTGAAGGAGAACAACCTCCAGCCCAGATTGATGTATCCTGCAAAACGCTCTCTAGAAATTAATGGAGAAACAAGATGCTTCCATGTTGTTATATACTGCTGAGACATCATGGTAACCATTGTAGATCACCTTGTATTGTGGTTTTATATGACTTTTTTGTTTCTTGCTTTTCTAGGAATTGTTTTGTTTTATCTTGCTTTGTTTTGTTTTTCCCTCTAATACAGAAAGGATAGATATACATGCAGAGACTCATGCATATGTAGAGCTTATAAATAGTTTACAAGAACTATATAACACATATTGAAATAAACAACTACTTTGAGGAAAAAGAGACACTACAGTACCCAGTGCTGATTCCATAATGTCATGATGTGTAATCCAGCAAAATTATCATTCTTTGTTCAAAGTGATTTTAGCTTGTTTTGTTTTGTTTAAGTTCAACACACATGAAGGTATGGACAGCTGTTTTTAGGAGAATGAGAGACACTATGACAGCCATTCTCGGCTTTCCCATTGTCTGGTCTTGAAGACCTGAAATGCCCTCTTTGTCCTGCTCAGATCAATTCCATACTATGTTGTTTCATGTGAAATCCCTGTATGTGACAATATGGACAACTATTTGGAAGAAAACAAGAGTCAATATGATAGATAGTGAATATCTCCAATTGTCTAGTTTTGGAATTTATGTCCCTTACATTGCTTTCTTGTGATCTGCTTTGTTCTGTTTTGTTGTGTTTAATTTTACCCTTTTGATATAATTGAATGTATACTTGAGTGGGTAAGATGGATGACCATATTGCTGTTTTTTTTTGTCAGATCGTGGAACAGAACTGCTAACAGACTCACTGTCTGAATGTCTACTTTACATGTTTTAACTTTATAATTTGAACAACAATTTCCAAGAAGTCAGTATGTAATTTGTCAAGTAACAATCTCTTGTTTTTTTGTTGTTGTTCTTTTTCCTTTTTTCCTTGGAATTCCGTATTGTTGCTACCCTTTATTCTGTTTTGTATTGTTTTGTTTTTCTTTCTTCTCTTTAAATAAAATTAAAAAAAAGAGAGTGTTTCCAAAAACAGTAACCACCAGTGTAAATTCTTGTGTAGCAAGAAAGTAAGACAGAGCCTGAAGGCGCGCAGGGAACCTGGCAGCTTGCATGTTCTTAGTGGCCATGGGAAGTTCAGCGCTATGAGGATAGCTTGGACAGGAACCTGACTTGGGTGGGCTAAAGAGTTACCAAGACTACATGGAATGGAATCCTTTTCTAGAAGCTTGGGGTAAAGGAGCTGGAAAAGCTTACTGGTTCGAAAATCTTTGTAGCTCTTGCTAACAAGTACATTCTGTGAAATTCTATGAGTGACGTAGTTTTCTGCCAGAAAAGCAGGTAGGATTCCCTGGTTTTCTATCTTAGTACCAACATGGAGGTTAAGACATTGAGAAAACGGAACTGAGGTAAGTTTAGAATGAGTTCATCCACTTGGGTGCTTGGCTTAGGGTGCTTAGGCAGGCACCACACTTGTTCCTGTCCACACAACAGTGAAGTAGGTGAGGAGTGCAGGCTGCTAGCTCCCTTCAGCCCGTGGTTTAAGGTAGTGACAGTGGTGAGGGTGTAGACAGTATGGACTATGCATCTAGGTGCTGACATCCACCATTCTAAACAGTGCAAAGAGGGAAATTATCACCTACAAGAGAGTAAAATACCTTTAGGTAGTACACAGAAATTAAAAGGCACTCTTTGAGAGGACGGTCATTCTATTATTTACTCACGGGTGGTCCTGGGGGTCCTGGTTTTCCTGGGGGTCCTGGCTTTCCTCGTCTTCCCTTGAAACAAAAACAACAAAAAACAATAAATGCTATGGCTTTAGAAGAAAATATCACATGGTAATACTGAAGACAGTAAAAATTAATAAAAGTTAAACAATGTCAAGTCTCCGTGACTGTTAACATCGATCAATTTTAAAAGCAATGGGCCAGTTCTTAATAATCACGATAAGAGACACAGTCCCTGGAATGAACAGATCTTAACTGTTATCAGCAGCCTTTCTATCCTTTATCTCTAAATAGTCTGGAAAAGTATTATAAAGTATCTGAAAGAAGGTCAAAGACTAGCAATTCATCCAATGATCCTATGGTTTGATCTTGAAATAATAAATGTATCTATCATCTTAATTTGTTATTTCTCAAAAGAAAGATCTGAATTCCAATTCTACAGAAGTTACTTGAGTGTGAGATTGGGCGATAAACACACATATGGCCTGGCCTTTACCCTAGACCAGTCACGTTGAACTTGGTAGGGCTTTCAATGGTACGAACAGTCTGTTAAGGCTTGTGTGTCACTGGTTTGCCACCACTGTGCTAGACTTATTAGTTTAGAATTTATGGTGATAGGTGCCATGAATCTGCATTTTAGAATTATTTCACGCTCACTAAAGTTTGTGAAGCCCTGTCTCAAGGCATCATTATAAGTTCTGGCTAAAGCACATGAACTAGCTCTTCACTTTGGATGGGTAAGCTGATTTATAAGTGAACCAAAATGTATAACGTTTGCATATTAATCTCCATTATTGTAACTGAATGTTAACTTTTCCAAGTCCACAACCAATCAAATTTAAACTACAAATCAGAAAGATAAATCCATGCTAACATCTTTGTGTATCTAATACCATTTAGGAGCATTCAGTTATAAAATTGTTTTCTTAAACTTCTAAAAAAAGAAAATAAGCTTAGGTTTTGAAAGTATACATTTTTGAATAAGAATTACCTCTGAGCATCTGTTTTCTAATATTACCATTCAATGTCATTGTTACTAATTAACTTTACATTGTTACTAATTAACTATAGTCATTATTCAATGACTATATTGATAGGCTATACAAATTAAGGTATATGATACTTTTTAAAAGTGTCTTTAAAAAAAAAACTAAGCATAAACACAAAAAGCTCATTCGATTCACTAATTTTCTTGTTCTGAAAGTGTCAAGCAAAGTTTCCCCATCTCTTGGGTTTCCCTCTGGGTTTGGAATGGGGCAGGAAGTTGACCTATCAGTGGCACCTGCAGAGAAAAATCTGGGAGATAATCAAGAGGCTGTCCTGTGATTGGGTGAAGAATGTGTCCATGGTTACTGAAGGCGAGTTAAAGGCACACCCGCAAGCACTCCCTATGCACTTTATGAAAAAGTGCATCCTTTTTCATAAATAATTCTAGCTAACATTTACAGAACAGCACTGAAAAATTTTTCTTACAAACAGAAATATAATTGTAGTGCTTTCATGTACTTTCCGTTAGAGTTTTTTGGGGGACTATAAGATTGGAATGAATATACAATTTGATATCCTGTATATTCCAACAAGTTATACACATAGTCTTATAGTTCCTAGTCTTACAGATTACTTTTTCTGAAAAATCAATATATTGGGTCTTTTGGAACATGTAAATCAATTAACTAATGCTAAAAATTTTACTTAGCAAAGAGAAGAGATGTAACATTCACAAGTGCACAAAGAAATCAGATCAATGGTATCTAAGTAAGTGATTGGATCTTTCTTGCAGTCTACATTAGGTTGAGGTAAGTTAAAACCACAGGATCAAGTTTTGTTTACACTCCACTGTCTTCAAAGAAGATGTGTATTGATTCAGGCAGGATGTGGGGAAAATGAGCATATCGATCAATTTTTACCATAATGTGTAAGACAAACCAAGTGTCAGATTTTGTAACACAACACTGGCATTTGCTAAGATGAGGAGCAAAAAGCATTCACAGTTCTGCATGGCTAGGGCAGGCATCCAAATTCCCACGTCTCCCTGCTGATCTCCAGGCTCATTAAGCCCAGCCCTGTCCCTGTGGGAGTGGACGTGTCTGCATACCCTGAGATGCACAGAGAGAATGATGGCGTGCGTGCATGTGTGTGTGTGTGTGTGTGTGTGTGTGTGTGTGTTTTCTAGAGTGGAAGAGCAGGTGACACATGTGTGAAGTGTTAAAGAGGCATCTTTGTGCAGATAACTTTTGCCAGGCCCTATTTTCAGCTTAAACCTGGTTTCTAGGCTCGAGTTCTAGTAACACAATGAAGCGGATCTGAGCAATTTTTAAAGATGTGCTGTACATAGCAACTCAGTCCCTCTCTTCTTAGCTCTATCTCCAAATTGATCACAGGAACAGCTGAGGCTGACCTGTGGGGTTTCTGCTCCAGGTTTCAGTGCCCTGGAGCGTGTACTCTGACAGCACATGGCAGAGGGTGGATGACTGAAAAATATCGGGAGAGATGCTAGAGAATGAATGAGAGTGCTCGTAGAGTCACAATTTCCATAGACACAGCAGCTCCATCTCACTCTTCTCTCCAAAACATCTCAGGAGTTAATTCCCTAACCCACGGGCCCCCAAGTTTCCTTGTTTCAGTGAGTAGAGCAGTATAATCTCCTGTTTTTCCAGAAGATCTCTCACTTGCTTAAATGTTTTAAGGAAAGGCAAAAGGCTACCTGGAAGACAAGAATAGCTTTTTGGTAGAGTGAATTTAGTATTGAAGCAGGACCACTGGAACGATTTTTTTATTATGAATAATTATACCAAAACAAAAGACACAAGCCACAACGCTCTTCCGAGGACTAAAACAAGATTCCTCCAGCTCTGAAGGAGAATGTGATCTGTGGATCTCAGCTCTTCTCCTCAAAGCCTCTGGGGAGCTAGACAAGGACACCCAGAGCCAGGGGCTGGGGGCTGCGCTGGCCGGGGAGGAGGTTGGCAATCGGAGGCAGGGATGGTCGCTGCTTGTGGGTTTCCACTTCTGCCTCCTGCAACTTCTGTCATTCCTTACAAGGCTCGCTGGAGGCCCACTCCAGAGACAGGCAACAAGTGGGGCTTGGGGGAACAGAGACAAGAATCTGGGCAGGTAGCTTACACAACTGCTGAGCCAGGAGGTACTGTTGGAATGTCCTCAAGGGGTCGTTTGTTCAAAAAGCAACTCCAATATATTAGGGTTTGTGTAAATCCCTAAACACATGGAGACCTACTGTCCCAGCACTATTATAATTGGGCTAATCCAACACTTGCCTAAAAACTGAGGAGTACATCACAAAACGCAGATTGAGTCTAACGGGTTGCCCTGGAAACCACAAAGTGCTCAAAATGTCAGTTTTCTGTTTGGCAACAGTGCAAAATGATTTGACAACCATTTAGATACCTGCCTCATACTCAGAGGAGTCCAAACTTGAGCAGGCAGCAGTATGTGAGTTTCTGTGCTTCTAACAAGTTCACAGTAATGCCAATGCCAGGGCCAGTCTGGGTACCACTTTGGAAACTACCGTTCTAAAAACTTAAAGCGCTCAGTTCACACTTAATGTCAGGAAATCCTGTAAAGCCCCTTACAAAAATGTAGCTCAGAACAAAAGAACTCTATTAGTTTTGTGATTGTGTGAAGCTGACAATAAAATAGTCATTGTTAATTAAGCACAGAAGCATCTGGGCTGGAATCCCTGCTTTTTAATCTTACAGAAACATTTTATGCCAAGAAGTTTTGCTTTATGATATGTATCCATTGCTACATGTTTGTAGAGAGATTCAAAATGAGCTCGTTTGTTAAATTCCTGCCACAAAGACACATTAGAATGGCAGTCGTGAAGACAAACACAAGCAAACACAGAAAATAACAAATGTTGACAAAGATGTGGGGAAATCAGGGCATTTGTACCCTGTTGGTAGGATGGTAAAATGCTGCAGCCAGTACAGAGACTATGGAGTTGCTCAGCAAACTGTAAGTATAATTACCACATGGTTTCCTGGGAATTTGAAGTATACCGTCAAGAACTGAAACTGGAGTCAAGAAGAAATATGTCCATCCATGTTCACAGCACTATTTTTAAATGACAAGTTGCCCCAAATATCCATCAATGAATGAATGAATCAGCATAATGTGGTACCAACACACGAGGGAGCATTATTCAGTGTTAAAAAGGAAAGAAATCATATCCCAGGCAACAATGTGGTGAACTGTGAGGATATTACACTGAGTGAAATCAACAGATCATAATATTGTATGGCTCTATTCATGTAAGATATCTAAAGTATTCAAAGTTGTAGAAACAAAAAGTAAGAGGACCGTTACCAGGAGCTCAAAGGAGGGAGAAAAGCAGTGTGTGTTTAAGACTTTCAATTTTGCAGTGTGAAAAAGTTGTGAAGATCTGCTTCACAACAACATGGATATACTTTACTAAGCTGTACAGTTAAAAATGGAAAAGGTAGTACATTTTATGTTATGGCAAAGTTAATGTATGCTATTAGAAGTCATGAGGGGCTACACGTGGGTGGGGCATAGCTGAAACGAAGTGAGAGAGGGGTTCCCTGATGTTTTTTAGACTGTGTGCTTGTTACAGAAGCATATTCTGTGAAAAAGAATCCAGCTGTATCTTTATAAAACATACACTGTTTTCCAGGATGTCTATTTCAATAAAATAAAATAAAAACCAAGCGATCACCATAATGGAGCAATGCTATATAAATAATCTAATGACATTAGCTATCTACATTTGCTGTGTACAAGGCCACAGAAAGAAAGGAAAAGAAAAAAACCAAAGAAGGCTATTTAAATAAATGACATCTACACGCTTTCAATAGTAAAAATAACCTGATCCTCACAGGATGACTTGCACTAAGAGAGCACGTGTATCTTAAATTAGACGCTTGATTTATAAACGCTTGGCCCTCTGGGAGTACTAAGAAGAGAAGAATGCAAATAATGGACTATTGGTACTTAACTGACAGATGGTTTTTGTTGTTAAGGGCCAGGAGGATGAAGAAGAGGTTAGAGCAGTAATTAACCTTAAATAAAGGGTGCCATGCAGACCCAAACCCAGAAAATGAAACGTGTCTAGGGAGCTTTTCCAAATCACCAGGTCCGGCTAATACAGCTGCCTCCTTTCAAATATTTCCCTGTTACCATGTGTGTACAGTGCACACGCTTAGGCATCAGCTCAGCTGAACGAGGTATCAAGGAAATGTCAAGGAAGAGGAGACGGAGCCTTGACTGGCACCCACAACTGTGAATGAGGTGTTAATTACACAGGAAAACATTATGGACTCTCAGAGAAGTTTAGCTTGCTTTTTTTTACGTTGGGAAAGGAAATAAGATTTATGACTAATGTGGTAAAGAGTTACATTCTGAAATCAATGATGCGTGCAAAAAAGCAAATGGATTATTTATGTAAGGAATGCATAATATTCTAAGTGCATTTCATATCTTGACAGATATTTAAAAATACACCAATGACAGCAACCACACGAGTCATAAAGGTCTCATTACTTCAGGGATCAGACAAGTGGCTCTTGTAAGGACATAGCAAGAGGATGTAATTCAGTATGAACAAATGATTAGAACAGGCTGAGAGCTGAAGAAAGATGAATCCATACTGTGACCTTCATCGAGGCTGAGATCTTAAGTTTTCCAAATCATTCTACAATTTCCTCATCTCTTTGCCCTTTTCCTTCCTTTTCTTTAAATAGACTCTGCTAATAGTTAGTGTGGCTTTTTCTATGCAAATTAAAAGTTGTGACATTATGACCTGATCCCCGAGCTTTTCAACTGAAAAAATGATAATCTAAATGAGTGTCTAACATTCCTTAAAATAAGATTAAAATATTCTTGGTGTGGATATTCTGGTATAATTTAGGTTATCTTGCTGTGGTAATTCTTTTATCATTGTTTAACTGACACAATATTTACGGGCTACAGGATGAAGATTTGCTACATGTATGCAGTATATATGACCAAGTTGGGGGTAATTAATATTTATGTCTCAAACATCATTTCTCCATGTTGGGAACCTTTGGACTCTTCTAGCTATTTTGAAATGTATGATACACTGTTCTAGATGATAGTTACTCTACTGTGTGATATGGAACACTAGAGCTAATTTCTCCCATTTGTAGTTTGAGTTATCCACCCAGTCTCTCTCCCTGCCCTCCTTTTTTGTTAAACAACCTCTAGGGATCATCCACTGTAGTCTCTACCTTTATGAAATCAATATTTTTAGTTTTTACAATGAGTAAGAACATTGTTTCTCATCATGCACTCAGATTTTTCACAATGTTTCTTTTGGTTGTTTGTCCCAAAGTTGTTAAAGTCTTCCCACTCTTCTGTGCTTGTCTGGTTTCTGCTTGTCCTCCTTTCACTATTTTTCTCTCCATATACTGATATATTTTTTTAAAATTTTATTTTAAAGAGAGTAAAATTAAACATAACAGAACAAAACAGATCATAAGAAAACAATGTAAGAGACACAGATTTCAAAGCAAGACAACAGGAGATCTTCACTGTCTATCATATTGTCTCTTGTTTTCTTCCAAATAGCTGTCTATATCTTCACATACAATGAATTCATCAAAAAAAAAGTATTAAACTGATCAGAACAGGATGATGAAGACATTTTAGATCCTCAAAACCAGACAATAGGGAAGTCAACAATGGCTGCCATAATGTCTCTCGTTCTCTTCAAAATAGTTGTTCATACCTTCATGTATGTTGAAATTAAACAATACAAAACAGACTAAAATCACTCTGAACAACGAATAATAGTATTGCTGGATTTCACAGCATGATGCTATGGAATCAGCACTGGGTACCTTAGTGTATCATTTTCTTCAAAGTAGCTGTTCATTTCATTATGCATTATATAATCGATTTTCATAAACTTTTTAGGAGAAGTTCTACACATGCATGAGTCTCTACATGTATACCTATCCTTTCTGTATTAGAGGGGAAAAACAAGACAAAACAAAACAAATTCCTAGAAAAACACTGAACAAAAAAGGCAAACAACGATAGCAAAGAGCCCAGAACGCTGACAATATAGGCCTACAAAACAAGGTGTTATGAACATAACTAAGGTTATTTTACATAATGATCTTCAAGTGTTCCTCAGGTCAACATACAATAATATGCACAATTGTTTCAATCCTATGAATGTTAACTATTTTGAGAATTTGTAGCACAATCATCTTAACTATCCTAATTATGTTTATATAATTTTAGATATTTTTTCTTTTCCCTTCCTTTTTCTTTTTCCTCATTTTCCCTGAGATATTATTTTTTCCCCTTTAAGCAGACTCTCACCCTTTCACTGTATTTATTGAGTTCTTTGTATCTTACGTACTCTTACCATTTCTTACACTAGGGAGACTATATGGTATTTACACATGTGTGATTTATTTCACTTATGAATATAGCCTCAAGTTGCATCCATTTACTTATAAATATCTCAGTGTGATCATTCTTTATAGCAGAGTAGTACTCCATTGTATAAAAGTACCACATCTTTTTTTATCCATTCCTCAGTTGATGGGCACTTAGACTGTTTCCAAGATCTGGCTCCTCCTCTCACTGTTAACCCAGACTCTAATGGACCCAAACCTCTTTCTGGTTAGGGTAGGTTTTATGGGATACCCAACTGCCTTGCCAAATCCCATCTCTTCCACTTCTGATTTCTAGCTGTGTTTTCTGTGCATATCATTGCCAATCTTTGGCAATGCACTTGATTCATCTTGGTAGCATGGTGAGATGTGGGAGGGTATGGCGAAACAATTACCAGAATATGGTGAAATAGTTTCACATCTCTGTCCTATATTAGGAGGGTTACAGTGGATGTGCCCTGTGAAAATGTTCTTTCCTCCCTCTATCCATGCTCACAAGAGCTTACAGGGCTGGGTCAAGGCTTCTCCAAAACAGCACATGTTCTGAATCAGATTTACTGCAGGACATAGAAGTTTACAAGACTGGCATACAATGGGCGCCCTCAGAGTCAAATGTAAAAGAGCACAAAAGATCTGTCTGTGCTCTAGAGATTAAAGGATCTAGCCAAAAGCCTAGAGCCCACGACAATGTCCCATAGAGTCCAGGTCTGCATGGGGACGTTGAAGGATCAGTGCCAAAAGCTAAAAAATCTGCACTGAAAGCCAGGAGAAGCAGCCCAAGGCAAGGGTGAAGATCACAGCTCCTGCGAAGAGAACAGCTGGGGCTTCTCCGAGGAAAGGCAGCCCGCTCGAAGCTCTTCCAAGGGAAATCAGCTGAAATCCTTCCTCCTGTTCCTGTATACGGTTCTGACAACAATCATCCTTAAAGTGAGTCTTCCATGCTGAGAGCCAGGCTGACTCAATTCATCTGGGAGTTCCCTGCTCATGTTGCCAATCAATTAATCACCACGCTTTTTGAGACATTCTCAGACTAGAGAAGGGGAATCCAGATTTACATACCTTGTTTCTGTTGGAAAACTCAGCCAGTGGGTTTTCACTTGTGCACTTTCATAATGTCTCATTAATGCATAATGTTACCTTTGATTTTAAATAAGAGAATTATACTTCCATTTTAGAGCATTTAAAAACAACATGTAAGGGGCAAATAATGCACAGGAAATGATAAATATTTTATTTCTTAGAAATGTCAAAATAAAAACACAGGGAGTTTCATCTACAAAGTTCACACAGGTCACAATCTAGGCCAACAGAACAAGAACAAGCTCAGCAGGACCAGCCTGCACCAGACAAAGAAGTTCTTAATGACACTGCATGTCCTGATGTCTCAGTTAAGGTTCAGGCATAGGATTTATTTGCAGTATTTCTGAATTGATGATTTTAAAAGACATGTCTCCAAGGGCTGGAATTCGGAGCTGAAGGACTGAACTACCTAGAACCAAATAAATCCATAGGGACACAGTTTGTAGTTGTGACTGACCAATGAAGAGGCTTCCTAAAATGAAGCCATAAAGATCACCTAATTTTAAAATTGAAAAAATATTTTTTGGCACAGCTCTTGATGAATGGGAGTCAACTTAGTGTACTAAGTTGCATTTGAATCTTTACTGACTGCAGAGATAAATACTATCAAAATCGTATATGTAAATTTTATTCAGCAAAAATGATGTTTCACATTCTGGGGCTAGGGTCAAATGCATTCAATGACTAAGACCTGGATCCTGCCTTAAAGAAGAGTAGGGACAATTACAACGGTATCTGTGTAGACTTGTTCATTTGGTTACAGGTGAGCTGTAGTTCTAGGTGACTTCCAGGTAAGGTGTTCTAGTGAGGAAAGTAAGAATGCTACCTTTTGCTAATCCTCATCAGCCTTCCCTTAAGAGACTCAGGGATGACAAGGCTGTGAGTAAAAGGTGGGCAGAAAACTCCATCTGTAAGTCTTTAGTAACAACACAGGACCTGACTCTTTGAAAAGCTCCCTGGACAAGAACAACTTCCATTGGACACTTGGGCACTACCTTGTCCTCTCAGAGATTTACCACCAACATTTGGACCGTGTGTGTCCTGCTTCCCACCTCCTTTTCTTGCACAATTGATTTACATACTGGGAGAATATATTGGTGACCTTTAAAACTGAACACTTGGGGGCATATCATTGTACAAATGCTGCATATGTTTTTCTTTATGTAAATGCTGATTTTCATGTCCTTAAGCTTAACATCTAATGCCCACTGAAAGTCTAACTGGGTAAAAGTAATTTGGACCCTGTCTTTATCAATCTTTCTTTTCTCAGACTAAGGTCAGGATTTCCTGGGAAAACGAAATGGTGCTGGGTAGCACCATTAGTCCTGCCAGCCACACATGTGGATCACCTGCCAGATTCTTTTGACATCCTTCTTTCATTTTTCCAGAAACCCCCAGTACATCTTGTTCCCAACAGCCTTGCTACATCTAGGGTGTAATTTATACATACATAACACTGTATAACCTATTTAACTTTCTCACTCACAAAACTTTCCATTATGACTTTAAAATTCTTCTGTAGTTTATCTGACACCTTTTCACTGTATTTTTGCAGAATACACTCCCCACTTGGAGTTTTCACATACCTATAGTCATTCATTAATCAATCTGAGAAACATTTATGGAGTTCCTTCTATGGATTAGGTGCTTCTGTGTGCTTTGGAAATGCCTTGAATCCTGTCCTCATGGAGCTTACATTCCATTGATGATCACATGCAAGTTATGCATATTTTTCATTTATTTCTGAAAGTATATTTGAAGTAAATCCATTTTACAGACACATGGGTGAGTTACAAGGTAATTTACTCAAAGTCATGGGGCTAGTGCTTGATGGAGTTAGGATTTGAGTGTAGGCAATATGGCTGTAGCGTCTTTGACCATTCCCATTATGGTCTATTGAAAAAATAAAATTAATAATATGTATGTAGTTTGGGTAGAGATAAGAATCATAAAATATAAAGCAGAGTAAGAAGATAGAGTTTCATGGGAAGGTGAGCTATCTTGGGTAGAAAAATCTGGGGACACCTCAGGAGACACCTGAACTGAAGGAGTATGTGGGCCAAGCAAGGCCGGAGAAGAATCAGCCAACAGAGGAGACAGCAAGAACAAAGTCCTCTGCAGGCTTTGCTCAAGGAACAGCAAGAAACAGGTAACCAGGGCACGGTGAAGGAATGGTCAGATGGGAGCCACGCTGGACTCTGGAGAGCCTTATGGATTACGGTGGGGGCTCTGGATAGATTATAATAAAAAAACTATGAGAGTTTTGTCTTAAAAAGGTCATATAATATAAAATTATTTAAGCAGGTGTTCAAGTAGATAGAAGCCTGGAGGATAAATCTGCCACAAAGTTATCACAATAAGAAAACTCAACAGAATTGATTTTAAGTTCTCTGATTTAGATTGTTTATAACACTTCCTTACATTTGTTCAGATAATCAGGAACCAATTACATATAATGCTTCTCTATCTACTTAGGCAAAATATTTTCACCTTTACATTATGTTACTGAATATAATATCTATTATTCTCTGATATATTAAGATGTGAGATTTATTTCATCCTTTACTATGAATTATGGTTTTTAAAACAGAGAGCTGCATTGTATAAGTACTCCTACAAGACTTATATAAGGATATTACTAACTTAATGAAGTTGTCCTCAAGGGGGAAAGGTATTCTTGGAACATGTCAGGATGAATTTTCAAGGGAAAGACCTAATTAGCAGTGTCTGAAGCATATGTCATCACATTTAAAAAACAAGAAGTAGTCCCTGTGGACAGAATGGTAAGTTATGTTTCAAAATGTTAACTCCACCAGTTAATATGTATGATTAATGAGCAATATGTCAGTTGCCTGGCCTAACTCAAGTGGAAGACCTTTCAGGAGGGCAAAAAAAAAAAGGCTGTTTAAGCTCATTTATAGAAATATGCAAATGTAGTTTATAATTGCATTTGTATTATGATCAACCAATAACTCAGTTCTTGTTAGAAATAATGCCATGGTATTAGGCATCTCTTAAGATAAAGATGCCCAAGATGACAAATGATATCCAATGATAGTGCAAAGGAGAACTGAGAAAGTAATGCAAGAAAAGCCCTAAGTCTTGGCTCATGACTAAGAAACCAACTAAAATAAAGATATAAATTTAAGTTGCTCTGTTATCTTTCATATATTTTTTTCAGGTGATTATTTGGAGAAAGTCGTATTAAGGGAAAATGATCTAAATTCATTCAAAACACTTGTAGATGGAGTCTACCTGATGTCCAGTAGTGATGTGGGGTAGTCATTAGCTATCCTGTTCTCTTCTCTCAGCATCAGTCAGGATGGGCAGGGTGGCTGGCAGGCAGTGGAGGGGGCTTTGAACAGTGCTTTACCCTAGGCAGTGGCATCCATAATTTTAGCCTCAGTCTTTTCAGAATACTTTAGATTTCACAATGAACAAACAAGGGCCCTGCCCCAGTGAAAGTGGAATGTCTTACTGTGAAGCAGGACCACACCCTTGTGTGCTGACTTGCTCTCTTCTCTTTTTCCTTCCATCCCAGACACTCTGGCCTCCTGAAGCTCCTTAACATTTCTGCCTCAGAACTTTGCCCTTGCCGGGCTCCTGCCTGGAAAGATTCCCCTGAATCCCAGGGTGGGGGGTCTCCTCTTTCACTTGTATTAGATCTTTTCAAAGGTCATCTCTGACCTTCCCATGACAGTCATTATCTCCTTTCCCTGCCTTTTGACTCCTAACTTCGTATCACCATAGACCACATAAAAACATGTTTATATTATTACTGTCCATCTCTGTAACAGAAGGTGAGCCCACAAGGGCACAGATTTTTGTCTACTGCTGAGGCTGGAAAAGATAAATATTTTAGGCTTTGGAATCTTTGTGTAACTATCCATCTCCACTGTTGTATAGCAGTCACAGACAATATGTTAGCAAAAAGGGTGGATGTGTTCCAATAAAACTTTATATACAAAAACAGGTGGTGGAACAGATTTGGCCTAAGGGCCAAGGTTGGATGACCCTTGGCCCACTGCGTTCATTGCTTTATCCTCAGTGTCTGCAGCTGCGCCTGACAGACAACTGGTGCTCATTATAGATTTGTTCTTGCTCCCAGGCCTAGCTAATCATGAAAATGGAATCAAATGTTAACTTTTTGAAAAGGTGCAACTAGAAAAATGAGAAACATGGGACAGTGAGGATAACACGGATTGCATTCATTACTACTCCTTTACATAAATATCAGTATCAAAACTGAGATTAACTGTCTTGAAAAATCTTTAGGAACTGGTGATGATTTTATTACTTTAGTTAATGCTGTGATAGAGTATGCTTACACTCACACGCACATGCACGCACACACACACACACGCACACACACCTACCTCTGTAAGTAGTTTGAAATTATTTTGCCAAGAAAATCATAAAAATGCAGATATGTAAAAGAATAATACAACACATGCTTATTTTTCCACAGCATAGAATTTACAACTTGTAACATTTTTCAATATTTTCTTCAAGGCTTTTTAAAAGTGAAATGCTACGAATTAAATAGAAATCCTTTTACACTGGCCCTATTTCCCGTACGCCTCACTAGGGTAACTATTCCCATGAGTTTGTTTGATGTCATATATGTCTCGATGTGTGTATGAGTTATATGTGTGCGTGGGTATATTTGTATGTACATATGATCATGTCTTGACAGCTGTATGTGTGTAGTTACTTTTCAGTCCTGTCAATGCTACTCCATTGTAGGTAGATAGCATTTCCAAATAAGTATGTTTGTAAATAGAAAAGCACAAAAATACAAAAATTAGAAGATTATTTATTATATTATAAGGCAAAGTTTTGATTGGTTTTTGAGGTTTTTTCATGTTGGGGCCTAATATTGCTCAAGTATTTCACCCACTAAAAGACCTAACACTCTAAGGAATCTAGGAACTTAGCATTATTCTATTTTTCTCTGCTGGAAAAACCTTGTCCTGTAAAAGTCAGTCATTACTCTATGGCAGGGATGGCAAACCTACGGCATGCATGCCACAGCCAGTTGTTTGTTATCCCTGAAAGCTCTAAAAGGTTCGCCATCACCGCCCTATGGTAAGTGTCACAATAACAGCAGGACTCACTTCCAGTATTTCAAGATATCCAACTAAATTTTAAAACACAAAACTGGGTATCATATGGGACTTCTTTCTAATAGCACCATAATGGCAACTATTTTAAAAAGGAGTTTAAAATATGAACTGTAAAATGAAATTAAATCTAGGTCTGCTTATCCAAAGTATCAGTTTCTTAGAGCTTTTTAATATAGAGTATACATTTTCAAGAGACTAGATATATGGTGACCTCACAGATGCTTCCTGACACTTTTCATAACATCAAGGAATGGAAGGAAGAGGAATGAGGAGTCTCCACGGAGCATTTGTAGTCTATAAAACATTTCAAAAGTACCATGTCATCTGATGTTATAAATAGTTTCATCCCGATGTGCTGCTGGTTTTACAAGCATCTATATGACAACAAAGAGAGGAAACTTTCAAAACTGTTCTAGAATACCAGTAGAAGTACAAATACTTTTTAGGAACTGATTACAGCAAAAGTTTATTTACCCAGCACTTTGTTAAAGGGGAATATAAACCACACAGCACTGCCCAGTGACTACATGAGAGTAGTAACTGCCTTTATAAGCCAGGAGCAGGTCACCACGTAGCAGATTTGGTGCTTTTGTGCTAATGTGGAAAAGGCACCTTTCTTGATCAGCTGTACCCCTGCACTGACGACCACAGCTGGTCAGTGTGGCATGGGCTGGATTTCACTTCTCAAATATCTGTTGGTTGGTTACATTTATTTTCAATATAACTTGGGCAACTGTGTTAAACAACAAATCCAGAAAAGCCTCTGGGATTCTAAAGAAAACACTAAATCTTTCTATGGTTATAGTGCTAGAGGATTTCATTGGGTTCCAATAATAGAAGTTGTATCATAAACAACATAGTAATCAGCAATTATGAATGTTAATCTTATAATAAGGCCTTGTACTAGCTACTTTGTGTAACACACATATTTTTCCAATCTTTACTTTGGGCTTGGTATCCTGATTTCGGTTTCTGTTTTATAACTGAAGGTCTGAGGATCCAGAGGAGCTAGGTAAGTAATGTTCCCTGCATGATGGAGCCAGGGCACACCTAGGAGACAGTGTGACTCTAGCATCCATGTCTTTCAGGCTTTGCATTGAAGTTACAGAGAGGTTAACATTTCATTAAGAAAAAATTCAAGGAACCAGATCCCTGTACAAGGCACTAATGAAAGGATGGATGGTCCTTCTTCCATACGTAAACTTTGTGAGCCACTCCACACTTAGCAGGGTGCCTCTCCACCCACTGTCCAGCATTCCTGCATACAAGGTGTAGGTTAAGGAAGAAAAAAAGAGTCCAGACAGACATGGGCATGTAGCTCAGTGGTACGACCCAAGGGAGGCCCTGGCTGGGTTTAAGCCTCAACACCAAGAAGAAAAACCCAACCAAGAACAAAAACAAAGAAAGAAGCTAAAGGGGCAGAGAGAGGGCGGGACACAGGCTCACAGGTGGAGCATTTGTATACAGCATCAGGTAGGATCTCTGATGACAAATTTTCCTCTGCAGTGGGTATACTCTTCTGTAGATCTCATTGTATTAAGCCCATTCCTTTAAAAAATCTGATTATGATCCTCTAGGTTGTTTTCTGACCTCCTAATGCATTATGGTACAAAGTTCAGAAAATATTACTATGTTGGTAAAAAAAATTCAGCAGTAGATTCAGGATACAGCCTCTTTTCCTTCTTGACCTATGACCTTAACAAAGCCCTTTAACCTCTTCAAATTGCAGCATTTTCATCTGAAAAGTGGTGCTAACAATCCTTAACACAGAAGGATATTGCATAAGGGATCATACAGAATTATTGTACATTATCTATGTTATTTTTATTGCTATAGTATTGCATATACTACCAGCACCCACAATAGATATAGTAGGCCATAATGTTTCAGTTTTGTGACTGAATCAGCTTTAGACAGGCCGAAAAGACATAAAGAATAAACCAAAAACTCCCAGCATTAGGATCCTAAAATGAGCCCTAGTTATCTTCATACATCATTCCCTGGAATACCTTACACAGTGTCTTCTTGTTTGGCCACTCACGTGCCTTGATCCAACACAGAACTGCCCATTTTGCGGAGCTCTAGCATTGTTTAGTGCTGCACAGTAACAGGGTAAATCATCCTTTTAAATCTTTTTTGAAAATGGATCTTCAGATCTCAGACTATTTGTTATATTTCACTTACTTCCATTTCATGGGGTTGGGGTGAATTTTCCTTTCCCAATACTTTTTCAGAGATTCCTCTTACAAAATCTCATCTGGTCCTGTTGGTGGTGCTGTCTTTCATGTAGATTCCAAAATTATTCTAGGTGGCCAGGAATAAACCAGAATGGACAGTAAACGTGTCACCCATACTTTAAATAGAATACAGTCATCTGCATTCTAAGTCCTGTTAGCACATACTGCATAGCTGAGAATTCTCTGCATATTTCACTCAATTCTGAGATTGTCTTGGCTCTGTGCACATTTCCCTTAATTATTATGAAATCAAGCTATTTTTAAAAGCATAACCAGTAACATTTCAATAAAAGGAAATTTCTCTGCTGGTGATAAAAGTTTTGATGGTTATTGTTTTAGTCTATAATCAACCCATCACCTATCTATCTAATTCACATCATTGCTTATTCAATAGTGAGGGACCAGTTTTTAAAATCCTACTGAGGACAAGTACTTTTGTGAAACACAATAAATGTGAATAAGCAAAAAATTAAAAATAGATAAAGTAGAAGTTCCCATATCTATGACTGGATTCAACAGGCATAAAATTAGCCTTTAATAAATTTAAACAGATGTTAAAAGGAAAGAAGTTATAAAACCTATATATGTGTATTCATGATATTAAAGATTCTCTAATTACATTTGCAACTTTTCATCATTTTGCACTTATAATGAGACAAAAACTTATGAGTGAACTATTCCCTGTATTAAGTGTCCACGACAATTAAGTCTAAGTGTCAACTTGATTGGCTTGGGAGCTACCCATTAGATTAGTAAAGCACACTTTTGGGGTGTGTCTAGGGGAGGGGTTGATGGAATCGTGACCTTGGGTACTAGGTCAAGTCCCTTGCCCCTTCCTCCCTGGCATTCTTCCCCTATTCTGGTCACCATGACCTAAGTAGTATTCCTCCACCACAGTTTTCCACCATGACGTTTCTAACTTGAAACCAAGCATCCAGCAAATCCTGAAACCGTAGGCAAAAAAACCCTCCTTTAAGTCCTGTATATCAGGCATTTGATTCCAGTGACCAAAACTGACTAATGAAGTGCCCACACACATCCACTGAATAAATGAACCCTGTTGTATCTTATATGTCTATGTTTTAAAGTGAAAAACAATGTTGCTGCTTGCCTGCTGCCTTCCTAAGTTTTGTTGAATTGACAACAACATTTCCTGCAGGGAATAACTTTCATTTAAAGTACTTCATTTTGTTATAATGACATTCAGTATAGAAATGAATGTAACAGCAGTACTGTGAAGAGGATTGAAGAAGAGATTTCAAACTAGTTTCATAAACTCAAGCACATTCTTTTTAATTTTAATTTTTAATAAATGGAGCATTTTATTGGCATTATTAAAAATACGGAAGATATCTGATAAGTAGGCACATCTAGCTGTCAAGCTGTTTAAATTTCATTTTTTAAAACGTAAGAATAAACTGGTTTCTTAACTTGCAGAAATGAGTTCTTTCTGTAGTTCTGACACTCCAGATAAAGCTTTCCATTTGGTAATAAGGGAAGTCAGCATAAAATAGCAGTTATCATGATCATTTTCAACATAATCACAAAATAACAATGCCTCAAATTGAGGCATATGAATCTTTACAAATCGTTCCATCTGGAGCAAGATCACCAGTCTGGTAACTGCCCCGTATGTTTCCTATCATAGGACCCAAGTTATCCCAACATCTTCCTGTATAAGTACTGGATTCAGGTGATACCTGTCGACAGTGTGATCTTTCATTGTTTCTTACTGTGCAGAGATAATTGTTGCCAAAAAGCTGAAGAAAAAAAATTCTTCCATAGCACTATTCTCTGCAATTGAGTGTTATTCAGAAGACTTGCCACATGAATGAAACCCATGTGTTAATCGAGATGCAGTAACACACTTCACTAGCTTTGTCTCTTAAATTGGTCCTAGCAAGATGTTTAGTATTGCAAATGATGGTATCTTTGATACATATTCAGTTGATATTTCTAGACATCTCTGATGTCATTGTTCACAACTTCCTCAGCAATTGCATCTTTAGTTTTTAGTCTCAGCAATCTTGAACTACTCTATAAGGTGTAAAGAAAGCAGTAATATGCAGTAGCAAACATTAAATTTAATTGGCACCTGAAATCAATGTTCATTCTTGCACAAATCCTTTTGGTTTTGAATTTATTTATGTTTTTGTATAAATGTTGCTTTGTATAATTATGGTTCCATTGCTGCCTTAGGTAGTGCACAACAACAAACAATGCTTCACCCTCAACTAGCTGAACTCAGCTTATGAGTGATTAGACTTCCTGGTAAAACTAGTATGGTATCAACTAGGTTAGTTTTCATCTCTTGGGACTCATCCAAGGCTCTCAGTTCATGCATTTCTACTGCAATGAGATGTCAGAAATTTAATGAACTTTGTTTTGTCATGAATTAGGTTTGAAAGTAAATTTTCTTCCTTTACCTTGATTGAAAATATAAATAACAAAAAGCAAGTTATAAAAGTGAATGATTTTCTGAGATTTTTGCAGATTAAAGTTTATAGTCTCCTTTAAAAATGTCCCAAGTGAAATGGTTCTGCTGTTCATGCCTCGAAATATGTTAGCAGCAGCTGTAACTCTGCAGGAGTTCAACACAAGACTCACCCATACTGGGTGACTCCAATCATTGCAGGCTGAGATTACATGGTGATACTGTCACTAACATTTCTAAACATGTATTTTCCATTTCTGTACTTTTCACAGTCTAGTAACAGTCTGCCAATCACCTGAAGCTCATCGCATCACAGCAAATGCAAAGTGCAGATAAGCCAGGGTCTATATTTTTCTAGCCTTGTCCCCTTATCTCTTTCATCATCTCATTGTTCTCAGAGGGATTTTGCAGGCACAAAGTCTGTGACCATCTTTTGCACCTGGCTGGCTCTTCCTTATCTAATTAATCATTTTCTGAGTGGTGGTTGGGCTCATCTGAATATCTCTGGAAAGTGATGGTCTGACATTTTTGTAAAAAAATCATTGAGGTCATTATGTAAAATAATTCTAACTCATAGAATATTTCCAAGCCTGATGATTTAAAGGAAGTATACAAAACTTTCAAAATCTAATCATGAACAACAGTAAGATCACAAACATTTTCATAGATTTGTTCATATTTTTTATTATATTTATGCCGGGAAAATGTGGGTAAAAAGAAAATAAATATATTGTTTATTTTTAGGGAAATTCATTGTAATTACATTTCAAATTAAGTAAGAAAATATAAAGAAGAAGTAGGGAGGAGGAGCACGCAGGAGATTATCAGCAATGTGGTAAGTCTTAAGAATAAAATATTAAAAGTGAAAGTCTCATCCTACTTAATACTGTAGGGAATTCACCAATTTCATTTGCTGCTTTAATTTTTTTCTCACATGAGAAATTATCTAATAAAACTATATTAGACACACTCAAGTCATGCAATTTTGACAAAATAAAAATGAAAGGGACTAGTGCATGATTTTCAATATTAAATTAGAAACAAAACTTTTGAATTAGTAATTTTTGTGTCATCTGCCTTTTTACTTTGAAAGGGTTTTTATCTCTGTGGCAATAACAGCAAAGGAATACAACATATTTGTTCCTATCAGCTCCCAGTGAAAAAGATTTTTAGACTCAAAGTAAGTTATCAGCACATGACACAAACATTTATAAGTATTACCATAAGGATTTATTAATAAAAAGGCACACACAGGACTACTTATATGATAAACCAGTCCCTTGACATTTCCTACTTTGGGAAAGACACTTAATTAGTATGCCGCAGAAATTTTACATCATTTGAGATAAAATAAATGACAGTAGATAAAGTATGTGCAGAGATGTAAAATGTGAACATTGCCAAAAGCAATAATGATCAGAACAATTTAATTCTGAGAATATTTCACCCCGACATCATTTGTGTTATTCTCATAAAACAAAGTTTTCTAAAAAGTTGGAATTATATTCTAGCAAAAATGAATTTGTAAAACAAAATAAATGAATTCAGATAAATGGTGGTCAATGGAATGCACTTCAAAGATACTGCTGGTAATTTACAAAGAAGAGCATGCACAGATACTAGGGGTAAAACAAAATACTTGTATGTTCAACAGCAATTTGAAGAAACTAGGAAAACTCTAAAATTGGCATGATTGACCTTTTCTTCTCCCATCACTGGGAGTTGATACATGTACATAATACATCTTAACTATTTTTAATCATTTTACCCTTCCCTTTTTTCCCTCACCTTTCATCTCTTGGTCCCACTCCTTTTCGCAAAAGCTACATCTCCCTATTTCCTATTATCTAACTTTTATTTTGCTTTTTAATTTATTTGCACTTTGGATTTCTCATTTAAGGAAAAACCACACAAGCTTTGGTATCTGATTTATTTCACTTAATATTATGGTCTCAAAGTGCATCCATTTTCCTACAAATGACCAAATTTATCCTTCTTTATGACACAGTAATGTTCCATTGTGTACAAATATTGTATTTTCTTTATGCTTTCATTTGTTGATGGACATATTTACCTATTATGAGTTGCTGCCACAAATATGTGTATGCATAGATCATTGTAATAGGATGTCTTTTATCCTTTGTCAGGAAGGTAACTAGAAGAAGAATAGCTGAGTTGCATGGAATTTCTATGTTTAGGCTTGTGAGGAATCTCTATAGTGGGGGTAATTGTTCACATTCTCATCAACAATATAAAAGTGCTCCCTCCTCAGCTTCCTGAGTATTTGCTATTATTTGATGTCTTGATGCTATTTTTTCCCAGTGTAACATAGAATCTCTGTGTTGTTTTAATTTGTATTTCTCTAATGACCAGAGATCATGAACATTTTTTCACATATTTATTGGCTCTAGGTACTTCTGAGAAGTTTCCGTTCATTTCAGTTGTCCATATTTTGATTGAGTCTTTTATTTTCTTCCCCCGCTTTCTTTTAGCTTGTTTTTCTCAACTTCTCTATTTCTGCTTCTACCTTATTGATTGGGGCTTGCTGTTCACGATGGAGAAAAGCAGTAGCTATACATTTTATTGACCTGAAAACAATCAATAGTCTTGAGAGGAGTGCTTCTTAGAAACAATGAAAGTCTCCACACAGCTTGCGTCTATTTAACCCCCTTCATTTCTCATCTACCTCCCTTCTCTCTTTACCTGCATCTAGTAATTCTGTAACAAACAAGTGACCAACATTGTAGTAAGAAACTGAACAACTGAAAGCTTTCCACCTAAAATCAGGAAGGAGACAAAATTTCCTACTCTTACAACCTGCGATCAACCTAGTACTCTAAATACTAACCAGAGCAACCAGGCAAGAGAAGGAAATAAAGGAGATACATATAGGAAAGTGCAAAGTCAAAGTATAATTATTCCAGATGGCATGATACTCTACAAAGAAGACTCAAATTTCACTGAATTTCACCGAAAACTCTTGGAATTAAAAACCAACTTCAGCAGTGTAGCAGGATATAAAATGAACATACAAGAATCAATAGCATCCATATATACCAATAATAAACTTAATGAGGAAGAAATTATTTAAAAAATACCATACACAGTAATGTCAAGAAAAATTAACTACCTAGGAATTAATCTAAGGGAATGAAAGACCTCTGCAAAGAAAAACTACAGTACCCTGAACAAGAGATTGAAGAAGACATCAGAAAATGGAAAACGCTCTTGGACAGGCAGAACCAATATTGTCAAAATGGCCATACTTCCAAAATTGATCTATAGAGTCAATGTAACTCAATCAAAATACCGACAACATTCCTCAAATAACTAAAGAAAACAAATTTAAAATTCATATGGACCCAGAAGAGACCCAGAAGAGCAAAAGCGATCCTCAACAACATGAGCAAAGCAGAAGTATCACAATACCTGACTTCAAGTTATACTATAAAGCAGCAATGAAACAATAGCATGGTCATTAGCACAGAAACAGATACGAGGACCAATGGAACAGAACAGAGGATACAGAAGCATCGGCTATTTGATCTTTGAGAAAGGGACCAAGAACATATGTTGGAGAAAAGAAAGCCTTCTTAACAACTGGTTCTTGAAAAACTGGAAGTTTGCCCAAGATTGAAACTGGGCCTACATCTTTCACCATGCTAGGTAAAATAAAATCAAAATGGATCAGTGATCTAAACATTAAAACAAAATAATTGTTTATTGAAACGGTTGTTTCATGAACTAACTAGAAGGTAAATAGTTAAAACACTAGAAGTCAACTGTGACTTTCTGAATAGAACTCCAATTGCACAAGAAATAACAGCAAGAATAGACAATTGGGTTTATATCTGCCTGACACTTCTAACTTTCCTGTTCACCTCCCCGTCTGCTCCTATAAAAAGGTCTACACCATTTTTAACGTTCTGCCCTCTGTTATTTTCTTTCTACAGTTTGTATCTTAGCCAGCTCAACCACTTTGGTGTCTTCAGCAGTCCCAATGTGATGATTCTAATAGTACATTCCTGATGTTTTTCTTAGGATCTCCATCCAGGTCCTAAAAGGCTGATAGGCTTCACTTGTTTCCCTTAGTAGTGCTAATGCTGTAGCCTTTAAACTCACACACATAAGAGGAAGTTTTCCTTCAGTCTTTCCCAGTTTGATTAAAGGCATTATAATCATTTCAGACTTCAATAATATTTCTATCCTTCATGGCAATATAAATGACATATGCTGCCCCCATCTTGTTGTATTATCAAAGTTACTATCGGGTATATGTTTTGGCTTGAACTCTATTAAGGGCTCTGTGTCAGTGATGGTGAGGACACCGTTTTATCCCAGCTCGCACGTAAAGACAGCAGTAGGAGCTTTGGCTGGGCTCCAACTGCTATGGTGCTGGCTGTTCGTGGATTCCCCTGCACTCTACCGAGTTGGGCTCCCCATTCAATGGCTGAAACTTAACCCCTGCTCCAGGGTGGGAAAAATGCCGTGGTGCTCCACAACCCTGTGACGTCAGGCTGAGAGCAGATTTCTCCTGAAACCACACTCTTCCTTTCCTACTTTCTTCACTTTCTTACAGGTTCCTTCCGTAAATCACTTGTGGGAGAATCTCTCAAATCTCTGCTTTTAGGAAATCTCAAACTAACCCAGTGTCCAGGGTACTTTGCACAAAACAAATAGTTTTGAGTAAAAAAACAGACCCTCAGATCTCTCAAAGGGAAGATTTTCATTCAGATACAGTTACTTTCCTCAATAGCATCACTTTTTGGCTTTATTTTTGTGTTTTTCCTATTCTCCATTAATTGGCTCTTGTCTTGTGTAGAGACTTTGGTTTGATTACATTTAAGAGACACTCAGATTCTTTTGAAGATAAACTACAGATATGATTAAATAAGTGCACAAAGTTATGGAAATGGTTTTGCAAAAATATTTGGAACATTGTACAAAACATGTGGTCAAAGGTCAAAGGATTATGCAAAGATATGGCTTCTAGTATGAGAGAGGGAGAGAGAGCATGAGCGAGCAAGGGATCTCTATCATTTTAGTCATTGTGTAGTCATTTTAGTCAATAGTGTCTTGCTTTCTTTATTATATTTTTGAAGGTTGTTTTTCTTAAGGTAGCATTCTTTTTGAATAAAAACAAAACATTTTTATTTAATGCAAGTAAATCATGTGTTTCTTGTTGAATTTTAGTGCATTCGAGGCATTAAACATACCTTCAGATATTCTTTAATCATTCTTTCTTATAATCCCAAAGTCTATTAACCTCTCAGATAATAAGCAATCGTTGCCAGAGTTGAAGATGTATATTATTTAGTGATTTTGGAACCTCAAGTGATAACATAATATACTGGTGACTGTGTAAACAGATGTGTATGTGTTTGTACTGAACATTTTAAAAGTGTCAAATGGATATCAAGTGTGCCCATAATCATTCATAAAGGAACACAAGTCAAAATGTACTGGTCTTAAAGGAAAATGTGCAAAAGCAGGCTATAAGCCATTTCTGCAGAATTAAAGAACTGCTCTACTATTACCCAGATGCTATAATTACATCCCACAGAAGAGAAATTTCCCACTTTTCTTAGAATTGTTACATCACATTTATTTTTAAATTGCTACTCTCCTCTGAGAATTTTAATACAATAAATTTTAAAAAACTAAAATTAAACTTGCTTTGAGAATTCAGGGCTAACACTTAAGGTAACTGAAAGTGCTACAGAGCCTTTCAGAGTTGAGGGCTTGATTATTCTTTCAAAGTCATTAGGCCAACAAATATTTCATGCTCCAAATGTTTTGCATTTCTGAAAATGTGTATGTTTGTATTTTCCAAACTGATTAATAACTTGTGAATAATTCGTGATTTTGGTAACCACTCACACATATTCACTGTTTCTCAAGTGGATAAATAACATTCTGCTTGACATTTTCAGCGGCAAATTTACCAAATAGTTGCTAATGTGTTCAGTGTGATGTGCCAGACAAAGACACCCTTGTAGGAGCATTAGCATGTCTCCACTTTGGCAGAAAAGGCTTTTTCCTTTGCATCCTCTTCAAGTGTTTCTGAGGCTGAATGGGTAACACTGATAAGACCCTCTCACAGATACCTGTCACCAAAGTGCATTTGAAGTGCTGCAGGCTAAATCCCATACCATGCCTGAGGGCCAAATTGTGATGAAACCAGCGAAGTTAGTTTGGAGTGAGTGGTCTGAAGGCAAGAATTCATCCACTCCTTCAGCTGCAGAAGAACAGTCCTGACCCCCACTACCAAGTCCCCACCAACCAGGCAAGGCTGGTGCCCAACTCTGATGCAGGATGTGCAGAGCATGCGACTGAAGGTCCACTGTTCAATTCATGGGCACCACAAAAGGGTCAACCATATCTATCTATTCTCCTCTCCTATAGGTGTGGGCTTTTTTTAAAACATAGGTTTTTAAGTCTGTGTTTTGGTTAAATTTCTAATATTTTGTGGTACTGAGGTTGACCCAGGGCCTCCACACTGAGGTGCATTCCCAGCCTATTTTTTTAAAATTTACTTTGAGACAGGCTCTAAGCTGCTCATGTTGGGCTCAGACTTGTGACCCTCCTGCTCAGCTTCCCAGAGGGCTGGGGTTACAGGCATGGGGCACTATGCTGGGGGAATATTCTTTTTTGAAAAAAAATTTTAAAGACAGATAAATCTGGGTTTTGCAATGGGACCACAAAATAGTGTTAGTTGTTATGTAGAACAGTTAAAGACAACAAATAGCCTTGAGGTCTTGGGGAAGTGCTGCATTTTTCTGAGCCCCAGTTTCCTTATTTGGTAGGCTGGCATGAAACCCCAGCTCCCAGTTCACTCAAATATGTGATGATTTAATGTTCCTGAAGTGGCTCCTGAAGGGTCACATCTCAGGAATCTCTCTGGGTCTCCCTTTCTGGGGAGCTCCCCACTGCAGAGTCTGGGGAACAGTGTACTTCCTCCCCGGCAGAGGTCGGCTCTGGGTCTATTCACATAAAGAAATTCGAAAGAACATGCAACATTTCCTCTATACTAATCCAAATAACAGAGGTAATGTATTAAGTTATTTTGTTCTAGTACAAAGGATATCACTGGGCCCTTACTTAAAAATAAGAACCATGGCTCACTGTGGTTTTGCTATCTATATTAGTATTATTGGAACAAACCCATTTTTTTACAAACTTTTTTATTTGACAATCTTCCCAAAGCATTTTGTCTTCTGCTTTAAGTGCACTACAGAGACCGCTAATTGGTGAAGTTTACCACGATGGACCACAGGCACCCTGCCATCAGCCAGCTGTGAGGCTTACAAGCCCTGCTCTAACAAGGCGGGGCTGTGTCTGGTATTGTCTCTTTTTCTCCTGATAATAATTAGACTGTGCTGGAAGTTGTCTTCCAACATCTTCTTCTTGTGATTTATGTTTCCCACCAGGATCGGAGCGAAAGACAAGAGTAGAGGATTCTTATCCCTGCTGCTCAACTGCCTCTGTGTAGACATTTGGTTGACATTAATCAGCCTCTTTTCCTCATTCTGTCCTGCTCTGCAACTACATTTCATTCTGTCGCTGAATCAAAGATCTAAGGTCTGCCACAGAGCTCTGCACACAGGAATGATGGGATGAATGGAGATTGGATTACTTTTATCCACACTGGAACTTGTATTTGGTTTTGTAAATTCAAGCAAGGTTCTGGAGAAGTTACACAGCTCTTGGTTGGGACCTAAAGAGAGTACACAATTTCTCAGGTACACATCTAGAAATGTTACCTAGCATTCAAAAGCGCCTGTCTTGCAGTCTCAAGAGAATTATCAGGCAGACATCCAGAGAAGATTTCTTAGAAAGCGAATGGAAAGAAAACGTCATCTGTACATCTGTATGCTAGAAAGTTTATTCCATGAGCAATAAAAAGGAACCACTAGGTATAGAATCCAGAACATTTATGTTTAGATGGTATTTATAACATGTATGTTTACATATATATTTAAGCCAAAAAAGATACTTTCTTATATTTTGCTCTACCCAGGACTAGCATTAAAACTATTTAAAATTTTCACTTTTTCTCACTGATTCTACACATTCCTGATACAAGGACGCCAGTCATGGTACAGGCGAGTGAGCAGAAATCGTAAGCACACTCACTGCACATTTTTAAAGGCCAAGTTCATTTTTAATATACAACAAGTAAGATGCTGGTTTTATATCTCCCTCTCACTTTATCTGAAACTAATCAAATTACTTCCTAAAGCTTAAGATTCACTACTCTTTGTTCTTTTCTTTGTAAAGCTCCTTTCCAGATTTAAGACCCTGTAAAGATGTGTAATTTCTGAAAATAAGTGGTTTCTACCAGGATCTGGACTTGTTTCACTGCCACTAGGAAGTCATTTGCACAGTCAGCACTTGGAATAAACTACCCTGTAGTAAGAAGAGCAACTGGTTTTTATTTATTATTATTAATTTTTTTTTACTGCAGATTGAGGTGGGTCTGATTTGTTTTACTACCTGGCCATGCTCTAGAAATCTTTCACTGAACATTGATAGTTTACAGTCATGATTTCAATTGAAAAATATATTAAGAACGACAAAGCAAATCAGTTCATAAAAATTTTGCTTGACTGAGTCCTAGGCTCTGTGTTGATTTCCTAGAAACATTGATTTTGTTGTTCTTTTTCCTAATGGGATCTGTACAACACAGTACTTATTAGAGCAAAATTTCTAATACTTGTATTATTGTAGACCAGGAACAAATAAGTAAAGAAAAACAAGATATTTTCCCATGAAAATCCTAGTAAATGTACACAAGATCAGCACAACTGATTTATAGAGCAAATGGTGAGGCCTCAACTACTCCATGGCAAAGATAAGGAAAGGGAAATCATCTACTCTACATTTGTAAGCTTTTTTAATATACTGTTATCAAGCTGGATAAATACTGGGCCTCGGGGAGCCTCAGGGGGCATTAAAACGTGGGCAAGGGTATAAAGGTAAAGTAAGAATCCAGGTACAAGTTAAATCCAATGAGTTCCATGAAGTAGCAGTGAAGACAGTCATTTTACCTTAAACACTTTTTTCTTGAATTTACTCAATCCTGTGTTCTTATTCTATGTACTTGCCTTCTTCTCCACAATCTTCAGGTCACTGGCTGGGGAGAGAATAGAGATGGCAGCCGGTGTACACTGGCCACACTCCTTGGAACAGTCTGATTGGATAGGCATCATTGCAATCTCCATTTCTAAAGGAGCAAACTGGTGTGCAAGGGCCGGAACACTTGGCCAGATCTCACCCTCGTGAACCGCAAAGCCAGGACTTTATCCTGCCAGCCCAGCGCCAGAGCCTCCGCTACCACCTGCGTGCCGGTGCACCGAACCACAGACACGCTGCTTGGCCTGCCTCCCCGGCTTTCGCAGGGCTCCCACCTCATCGAAGAAATATGACCCAGTCCTCTGCTATCATCAAGTCCGGGCAAGTGCAGAGGGACACCTCCGGCCGGGGCTGGGGACTAAGGAGGCTCAGGTTCTGCGTGTGGCTTCACATGTGTGGAATCCTGATCCCAGACAGGCCTTGGAGGGAGCCTTCAGGGAAGGCAAAAACTGCAGGAAATCTTAGGAGGAGGAAATCAAGAGGACTGTTTCTGAGAGTGTGTGTGGGAAAGGCATATGCAGAGAGAATAATCCGCAGCCAAAACAAAGGGATAAAGGCAAATCTTAAAAAAAAAAAAAAAATCTGTTCGGGACTAAAATTAGGGCCGAGCAATAAAAGGCAGGAGTGAGATGACCTTATGGCCCAGCCCACAGATTCTGTGTGGGACAGTAACTAGCTGATTTACCAACAAACGCTTCTTCCAGAGACCTAGAGTGACTTCTTTTAAAAAGACCAAGGTTGTTTCATACTGCACCTTCAGATTATTCAGGCATGGGTGTGTTTAACCCCACTACAAAGGGAATTCCTGGATGGAGTTAGTGATTACTATCTCTTTTGTATGTGAAGAGATTCTAGTGAGCATATTGAGAAAGTGTTTAAGGTGAAACAAGTTTACAGAAGTTTTACAGAAAGTTTTTGTAAGTGCCAGTCCTTTTGAGATGTTCCCCCTTAGCATCCACGAAGTTGAATATGCTCAGCTAAGGTGAAACCCCTGCTTTTCAGGAAGATGCTTCTCTGGGCTTCCCTCCAGTTCCTGCCCCGCCCTCCACAGACTCCCCCCCTGCTGCCTCTTCTTCCTGTAGTTCGTCCCCCCGCCCCGCCCCAGTTTCCTTACACTTTTTCTATCTTTTTTTTTCCTCCTAACGCCCTTCACATTACGCAGGTAAAGCTTGGTTCTCAACAGGCACTGCTTAAAGCCACTTCTCTTATCCAACATAGCTCTGTCGGCCTTATTCCAAATTTCAGTCCTGCTGAACCGCCACACATCCTAAGCCTTATGTTTCTGATTCTTGGCCTTGCTGTGTCCGCTTCTCCTCCTGGACTGCACTGTCCTCCTCCTGGGCTGCACACTCTCCAGGGCTCCAGGCAGGCAGTGCTACCTGCTCCACTCGGTCCCCCGCTGTCTTCCTGCCCCTCAACCCCCATTCTTATCTGCAGCATTGATTGGATTTCCAGAGTTACACAGATCTATGCAGCAAATGAGACTTAAATATGAATGTTTCACTTGCTAGGTTTCAAAAAGATAACAAACTAAAACAGAAAAAAATTAACGGCACATCACATGAAAGGTTCCAAGAAAATCACAAGGTTAAAGAAAAAAATACACACACACACACACACAAACCTCAAAGATATTTTTCCGCGATACAATATTAAAGCTCAGAGCAACTATTAACTAGTTATAACTAAGTTTACAAACTAAGACTTATAGTTAATAACAAGTTTATAAACTAAGATTTTAGTTTATAAGTGAATATGTAGTAGCTTGAGAGACAAAAATAAAATTAGCTAATAAAACTGTCACACAGAAAATACTGCTGTGGTATTTGCAAAAAAAACCTGTTCTTATTCTGCCTTACAAAACTTCACACAAAGGGTTAAAGAGAAAAAAGAAAGCAATCCATTGATCAGAACTCTCACATCCTAACAAAAGTAAGTGTCAATATTAACATGTTTCTATAATTTTGGGATTTGCTCAAGTATTTTTACATGTGACATTTGTGTTTGAAACTCACCTTAATTCTGAGATGTGAATAGAGCAGAAGCTACCATGTATTTAATCATTGAGAAAAATCGAGAAGTTATTGGCTTTTTCTGATGTTCAGTCATTAAAGCCATTATTCCTAGCAGACTGGTATACTTTTTTTAAGTTTCACTGAAATATTGTTTCATCAAATTAATAATATTAATAAGTAATCAAAATACTGTTTTGTTGAAAATGGATCCATTACATTTTTTAACTCATAGATTATTCTAAACTTTGTATTTTATAGCAAACCACAGTGAAAAAATTATTACTCTTAGCTTTGAGAAGTTTCATATACACATACACATGGGGACACACACACACAGACACACACACACAAGTAGATTTGTGTGTCCAAAACTTGGTGTTGCTTAACTATTGAACAGAAAGAAATGGTAACATTCAGATGGACCCAAATATATGTAAGAAAGCTTCATTTCTTACATTAATTTTTTCCTATTCAAGTAGCTTATAAAGCAGAACAAATCACTCAGCAGATTTGGAAATGTCTGTAGAACCTGCTGTAGCTACTTTGATAAATATGGCATTTGCAAAAGGGAAACAGCAACAATGACAAACGGCGCTCAACACTGCCTACAAAATTCTGATACGTTCTTTTCTGACATTTACTCTTGATAGAAAATAAAATCAAAGTAATATGAAATTTTCTGATTCATATTTATAAGTGGAGTGCATCTGCATACAATGGTGGTTGAACTTTATGATTCAAATAATTATCACGAAAAAGTACATAAGCTTATTCTTCAACCCATCTTCTTTTGACACACTAACTTTGATAGGGTACAATTTCAATTTGAAGCATATTACTTTTTTAAAGTCTCATTAGAGTGTTTTTCCACCTCAGTTGGTATCTGACAAGTCTCTCATAATTATCTCTCAAACTAAATAAGAAATGTGAACAGGGAGGAGGTAGAGTTCACAGTCATTTGTACCTGATTTGATTATCACATCCCGAGAACATCCATGGTAGAGAATGTGGCAGGCTATGCTGGTATTACACAGTGTTGCCTGGCTGTGCTCTGGTGATTAGATTTACTAATGATTTGAACAAATTACTAACTTGCAACGTGACCTATGACTGAGACTATTTCACTGGAAAACAGGATTAAAATAATTTAAAAAAAAATTTTTTAGTGTTCTGTTTGTCTTGTGACGGGGTCTCAGTATAAAGCCCAGGCTTGCCTAGACTCGTGATCCTCCTGCCTCATCTTCCTGAATGCTGAGATTACAGGCTGAGACACATTACTGGACCTCAAACAGATGAAAGACTCTGAAGTATTAGAGGAAACATACTTATTTATCAGAGTGCAGAACTGAAAATGATAATTGAGAATGACCTACACATAGATTTCGGGTCAATATACCAGGACAATAAAAGAAATCACGGGATCTAGTCAGAAGTCCAAGTTCATGGCTTTGTAATTATTTTCTCCTTCCCTGTAACCACAAGAGCATAACCAAATATGCAGGATGTCTGTACCATGGTACCAAGCTTCATAAACTTAATTTACCCTTGCAACTGATAATCTCACCTTGCTGGGTAATCACAACAACTGCAAGGCTGTTCTGTGTCACCTTCGTACCTCCTGCTAGTGCATCATATAAAAGCCCTGGACCTCCAGAGATTGGGGCCTGACATTCTGGGAATGATCTTGATCAGTGCCCATTGACTTAAATAAATCTGCCCCCAAATCCTGAGTGTGCTTCCGTGCCTCTGCTCGCCACTACAGTAATGATAGTACGCCACCAGAACAGGGTGTCTAGTGTTCAAGTCAAACCAGCCAGTCTCCACGGCACCCACCACAGGGATTCCCTTTACTGAATAATGATGGGGCTAAGATAGTCACTTCATGCTTCCAATTACAATTTATGAACTTACTATTTTATATCTCTTTCTTAAAGGCAATAAGTAGTAATGAAAGAAGAGTTACAAAGAGTAAATAATGTCATTAATTTGGCTAACTAATGTAGGTGTGATGGTTAAACTTAATTTCCTTTTTTAAAAAAATTATATTTAGAAAGAAAAAAAAAACAACCAAACAAAACAGAAAAAAGGGTAGCAACAATACAGAATTCCAAAGGAAAAAAAGAAAAGAACAACAACAACAAAAAACCCACTAAGAAATCACTAGTTGATAAATGACTTACTGTCATCTTGGAAATAGTTGTTCAAGTTACAAAATTAAAGCATACAAAGTAGACATTCAAACAGTGAGACTATTAACAGTTCTGATCAACAATCTAACAAAAACAGTAGTATGGTCATCTATCTTCCACACTTAAACACACATGCAGTTATATCCTTTAGAGCACTTTCTTTTGCTCTCTCTTTTACAGCAGCAATTATGCATTTTGGGTTTTATTACTCCTACAGTTCTTATTACTGGTCAAACTTAATTTTCAACTTGGTTGAACAGCTAACCATGGACTGAATTCTCTGACACTATGAGTCCAATTAAACTCTTCCCTCCTCTAAGTTGTGGGTCTTGAGTATTTGTCCCATGCTGAGACAATGGGAAAGCTTACCAACACAGCAGTTAATAATCAGAGTTTTTATTAAATTCATGAATGGGCTGGACTTCCACCAATATTCTCATTTATTTAACTCAAATACAGGGAATATAACCAAGGCGACCTAGATCAGATAGGACCTGATTCTTCTGATCCAATTACCTCTATATTTGTGTTACCACACAAATATAGTGAAAATATGTACAATTTTCTGAAATGCAACTTCTCTAGTCTTAAATTTCAGACACCAGAGAGCAAATACTTTTTAGAGCAACCATCTGCTTGCTTGCTAGAGTTTGGTATTTAAAAAAAACAACAACTATCCCTCAAATTAGTAATACTTATCCGCTGTCCCAAATTTACTTACCCTTTGACCTTCTTTTCCAGGTGGACCTTGGGGCCCCTGAATCCCTGTGGAACCCTGTGAGGAGAAAGGGACATATGTTAATAGGCTTTTTCATGTAAAAAGGGTGTTGTAAAATTAATGCTATTTCACTAATTAAACCAAACTTTTTAATTGATTTGAGGTCTAAATTTAAACTGTACAGTAATGATTAATTCTCCCTCATTGTCTGGTTTATCTTTGCGCCTGACTCTAAGAAAGAATAGAAAGCAGTTCCAAGCCAGGTTGTGAAATTAAACATACCAGTTAAAATATTCCATATCATCAGAACCATGTCTTACCAAACTGCCATCAGGGAATGGTACCAATATTTGCAAGCAGAAAAAATACTACTTTGTATTGTTAAACTCCATAAAAATGCATTTTTGGTTGAGAGTAGCTTTCTAAGTATCTTTTAAGAAAACACATGATTGTAGATTTGACTTCAAATGTATGTCTATAACATTTAACTTTTAGTACCACAGATTTAATGCTTTCTCATTATTGTTAAGTGGTAGCAAAGGTATTTTTTCCCAGACCATAAAGTGTCTAAGGAAATCTCACATGTTGTTATTTTGGAAGTCAGCTCTTTGATCTTTATAAATATTTACTGTAATACAAGAATTCCTCCTCAGCAAGAAACTAAAAGTGATTTTGATACTGTTTTAATCTTCATCAATTATTACTCCATTTTCTTTGTCTCTGTAGCTGTTTACTTCTTCCACTCATTTTCAGCTTGCAAAGATGGTTTAAATGCGGGGGATCTTAGGCTCATTTTCTTCCTGGTTCACATTCTGTTACCATGATCTTCTATACTATGGGTTTTAGAGTCTCTAAACCAATGATTCCTAGATTTATAACCTAAGTTTATTTTCTGAGTTGCATGCAAATCCAACCTCCAATTGCCTATTTAACCTAACTACCTCCCTCAGAGGCATCTCGAATTTAATACATTCAGCATGGAAGTCAGGCTGCTTTCTGCAATACTGGACTTTCGGATTCCTAACCTCAATAAATGCACATAATTTCTTCCTCGTGCCCATGCTAGAAACCTAGAACTCAAACTCTATACTATCCTCCTTCAAATGTACACCTCACATCTAGTTACCAAATCTGGCTGATTTTTATGCCTAAAGCATAGTTGGATCTATTTCTTTCCATCTCTACTATTCCTATTATCTTTTCTTGCTCATCTGAAGATCTTCCCACTTGACTTTACACCACAGCCAAACTGATCTTAATGAAACCCAGTTTCACTTCTCTGATTGCACAGGAGTTGCCCATTTTGGTGTCGAGTGCCTTGTACTTTTCCATTACAGTGCTTTTCATAAATTCATGTAAGTGACTGTTCAGGTAATGGTTTATTTTTCTCACCAGGTCTAAGCTGCAATACATAGAATCTGTGTCTCATTCATCCTGATATGTGTCTGTTAATGGTTGAATGGAAACAATTCACATATTCCAGTCAACCCACTGTTTGGGTTGAAGATGCAAAAGGTTTTCCAGAACTTTATGACAAGTAAATGTACTAAAAATGGTTTGGAATCAATGAAAAACTCTAGTGGTATATAGTCAAATAAATCTCAATTTAACCTAATTCTAGAGGCAACATTCTTGTGCTATTTAATTTAAAAATGATAGCATTCTTTATTTTTGGTACTGGTGATTGAACAGAAGACCTAAGAAAAGCATTTGCTCTATTTCCAGACTCCTACAAATCATGTTTATAATATGAACTTTTTCTTTAAAAGTCGTCACTACCTTTAAACTAAAATAATGGATATATTAATAAAATAATATACTTGTGATAACCTGTATTTATGTATCCATTTTTATTTTGTCACATTAAATTTTTATAAATGCCATATATATATAAATTTACCATTTAATTGTTTTGAATAGAAAAATGATAGACCTCTTAATTTTTCATTGAGATAGGTTTCATTTGATTAAAGTTGTCACAATTCCAAATTAATTCATTTCTAATTTTCAAAGAGCATTTAGCACAGAAATGCTGCATGTCACTAATTTTCTTTGATTCTTTCACAATATATGAACAAAGTTTATGCATTTATTATTTCCATTTCTGTTATCTTTATTTGGAACAGTTTCATGCTGCACAAACATATGAAGCCTCTATTTTACTGACTTAAGTATGAATAAAAGCCAGGCAATGAAAAAAATCAATTCTTTCTGCAGTTTAAAAAACCTGTTAAATGATATGTAACCGAGGAAACTTAGCAACTAGACTTTCGGATAGTAAATTTCTAAAGTTTATAAGAAAAACAAATATTAAAATCCAAGTATACCAAATATTAATTATAATATAATTATAGGGAGTTGTATCATATTTTATAAGACTGACACAATATTGGCTCTAGATTAAACTCTTCCCTCTTACTCTGAAGAAAACATCATTTCATTTCTGATATTCACTTCAATGTGGATAGCCCTCTCAGCAATTTTAGACAGGAGTTACTGAAAGACCCACATAAAATGCCATCGAGGGCATATATTTAATTCTGAGAAATATAATTACTTGCTTTACTAACTGAGAAAATTATACAGTAAAACTCTATAAAATACAAAGAGTTCTTAAATTTTATTTGTTATATATTCACAGGATTAAATTCAGTTAAGAGAATATTTGGCGTGCAAGGTCCGAGTACCAAAACACAGCATCAACTGCAAACACAAACCCACTATTTTGTCCTTGAATGTGCACAGTTCTGAATCCCTTCTTTGTTTTTGCTAAGTCTAGGATCCAGCTAAGAGTTTGATTAAAAAAATTGGTACATTCTTCTAATCTATAATGGATCATTTAATATTAAAATTATCCGTGACCTACTTTTAATTCCAGTCATTTTTCCCTAATGTTCAGAACACTTTTCAACTGATCAAACATTAGTTGACACTTACAAAGAAAAATAACTTTAATATTGTCATCCATAAATGACAGATCAATAAATTATAAAAACCATATATTTCCCAAAGTAAGAAATTATAACTTAAGGATGATTCACTATTTATGATTTATCCAGATCCCTACTCCTTCCATTTAGTAAGGTCAAATAATGGGTTTATCTGTTGTTACTATGAAAATTACAGACAGACATAAGCTCCAGTTTATCTAAATTAAACTTGGGTAGAGATTAACATTTGTCTTAGAACCCCTTCCATTTTTCTTTCTGAATCTGACTTTTAAAATATCTCTATGTGCATGAAGTACTTATTCATTTAACTGACAGTGAGTTCTATCAAACAGTAGCCTCCTTTTTTATACTATCATTCAGCTCATTTATAGAAGAGACTTAATAGACACTTGGTATACAAGATCATAAAAGAAGAAACAATTGGTAGAGAAAAACTGGTATTGGGATTAGGGAATAGTTTATTTAAATCTTATTTGTCTTATTCTAAAGTAATCATTCCATTCTCTTACATTTAAGATTACCTTGTACTAGTTCAAGAATGAATCATTTATAAACTATAACATTTCTCTATTTTAAAACTCATTTACTTCTTTGACAACTACCTAATGTTTTATACATTTGGAAAATATGCCTAGAGAATCATGTTCTTATATATCTTTCTACATTTGTATACATGGTAAATTGTATAATCTAAGCAGGTTCTCTTTGACATAATTTGCCAAAGAATGTCTATTTTTCTATTTTTCCCATCTATTTAACATAAAATAACTATAAATCAAGTTATTTCTAAAATTTTGCAAATATACAGTTTAATGACTTTTTGAAAGAAATGAGAAAGTATTTTGTATTTTCAAAATGTAAACATCTGCATATTTTTATATAGTCATTTATTTTTTAATGGAACTCTTCATATTAAAATTATGAAAAAAGAATGGAATTCAGAAAGCTATTACTATTTTCTGCTAAGATGGAAATACGTAAAAAATAGCCTGAGCCCAGCCAGCCAAATCATTTTAAATTCCAATAGACAGCGATCACAATGTGTTCCATCTCACATAATACTCTCTGGACAATCTGCTGATTATTTAAGACAAGTTAAGTCTTATCATCACGGAAGACCATGTAAATATTTAACTGACAAATTGCTTAGAATTAAATGGTTCAGAAAAAATCTTTGAAGTGTTTAACAAACATAGCAGATGCTGAGTAGAATTAACAGGATAGATTAATAGCAATTGAACATATTTTCATTTGTGAAAAGAAGTAAGATGTATTCATAATTTTTCAATCAAGGAAAGGCGCTGAAGTAAAACAAAGAATTTTCATTTAAAGTATCAGTTGCACTCCCTTGCCCAGAATGTTACAGTACATATGATACCTAACACTCACTTCAACAAAAATGTTATGAGAATAAGTACATTTTAAGTGTTACGATTATTACTTTAAAATATGTTTCATGGACTTGAAACATAAAATTAAGCAGAATCTGCACAAATTCTTGAAATACTACTAGAGAATTTCTTTTTTAAAAGATAGCATGTACAAAATCAAAATAGAAACAAAACTTACACGTCTTTGCAAAAAATTTCTATCCTTAATTTGTGAACAGGAAGAACAAACTTTGTGAGGTTGTGAGCATCAGAATAGAGTTTTGTTTTACATGTAAACATGCTTTCTTTAAAATGAATCATTTTGTGGCAGAAAAATGTTTCATAAAGGCAAAAGCAAATAAGTGAAAATATAGTAGACATATTGTCCAGTCACAGAAAGTGATTTTTATATTAGTTCTGACTCATGAAATTTAAGAATATTTACATTAACAAAGGAATATCAGTTTTACATCATTCCACAGAATTCCCATGATGCAAGAAAGAATCTTCCCTAGGATGTATAAATATGCAGAAAATGAATTAAAGTATGTTTATATAAACGCCCATTCTATCATATACAGTTGTTAGTACACTAGGAAACAGATGTCTTTGAAGTGAAGAACGATAAAGTCTCTTCCATTTTTACAAAAACCCTTATAAACTCTCTCAGGGACACTGATAAGAAAATAAAAGGAACCATTACTAAAGAGAAATACTATGAAATACTAGTTTGCACTGGGGTGATTCAGTCATTATCAGTTGTGTAAACAAGCTTCCTGATTGGATGAATGAATTATGATCAATTCATGTGGCTGGAGGGATACATTTCAATGATAATCTTTCTCCATACGTTCGGGGTGCAGTACAAACATCTCTTTTTATTATATGTATTTTCAAACAGTTTGCTCTCCAATGAAATGAGAAAAACTAAAAAAATTATAGAACATACAGCCTGTGAGTCCAGAAAGTTGTGAGACGCCTGTACTCATCATAAACTTTCTTCCAACAGTGAGTTTTGCTATTATGTGACTTTACATTTTCCATGATGTATACAAAATCCTTCCAGTCCTTCAATTCCTTTCCTTTCCATTCTGCATTATCTAGTAATGTGTTTTGGATTTACTAGCTGTTGGAAGGATGAATGATTCTTAACTCTTAAGATTCTGACTCTTCACACTTGGTACTTCTCCAGTGGTGAGAATATTGAGTGTCACAGGCTCAGAAAATCCAATTTATGGATGGTTATATTCTGCACCCACAGATCCCACATGATACCAGAATAATCCAAGTTATTTTGACTTCTTCAGCAGCAGTGTTGCAAAACAGATGTGGTGCTTCCATTTTGAGGCATTTGCCCTTCATTGAGGAACAGCTAAAACATGCATTGATTAATTTATCTCACATTATTGAAAAGTACTTACTATTTTAAAAGAAAAACAACATGCAATAAATACAAAATATTTATATAAATCATTAATTAGTAAAAAATAGAAACAAATTATTTAAAATGCTTACATCATTTAAAATAATGTTTCGTATTTGGTAATTATTCTCCTTTCATTTTCATTTATTATAAATACTTTCGCATTTTGGCATTTTTACCTTGGTAATTATTCTTGACTACAACACATTTTGTGTACATTTGTTTTATCTGGTCTTAACCTAGTTAATGAAATGGTTTTATTTCAGTGAACTCAATGCTCTGTTGATAGATGAAAAGTGATAGGCCATGACCTACCTGTCAAATCCATTTGTATCATCTATTTTAATGATTTATGCAAGGAGAATATGATAGATTCTGTTTTAAGGATTAGTTGGATCATGGTAACTGGAATTTTGGACTAGCTTTTCCATAGGTCACTGGCCACATGGAGACACAGATTGGTTGCAGACAAAAGGAAAAATCTACACATATGCTGCTTACAATGTTTCTTTCAAACAGTGGGCCACATGGTAGAGACAGAGTTCCAAATTTAATACTATTAGTAGCTGCCACATTTGGGCTAGGGAACATAAATGTCTAGACTGCAGCAAGCAATCTAGTAATCTTAGGATTAAAAATTAAATTAGCATTGAGATATTTCTACCACGTGCAAGACATAGGTATTAAATACAGGTAACTGTGAAGGTGGTTTATGTATTATCAGGCTAAGTAACTGCAGAGAAGATGGTGAAAAACAAACATTTAAGAGGAGAAAATAAAACACTACATAGCAATAAAAACATTTTAAGAATATTAAATTTAAAAAGAAGTATTTTTTCTTTGGTTTTTACTTGTATTGTTTTGTTTGTGGTACAGTGGATTGAATCCAGTGGCTTTCACACTGGCTTTATCCCAGTCAATCCTTTCTCATTTTTCATTCGGACACAGAAGCCTTTCTAAGTCATCCAGGTGGGACTCAAACTTTCGACCTTCCTGCCTCCGCTTCCTCATGCTGAGATTATAAATGTGTCACATTGCCTGGCTTTTCTTTTTTAAAAAAAATTTTTAGCCTTTCTTCTTATTGCGAGAAGCAACCATTTTACTTGGGAGGGTTACGATTATAACCTTAGAAATAGAGACATGAAAGAGTCAATATCCGGCTTAGAAATAGAGACATGAAAGAGTCAGTATCAGAGAAAGGACTGTTGAGTCCAGAAACTGGTTCTACTGAGAAGAGTGTTTCTAAATATCAAGTCCTGTATCACTAAGTATCAGCATTTAACCATTAATCTGGAAGCACAGGAGTGAGGAGACCTCAAGGTAATCCTCCCCCAACCACAAAGGGAATGTAGAGAAAGTCTTTTTCTTCTGCTTCCTTGTATGAGAAATTCCAGAACAGTAAATGAGGCAGTGTTCCTGTGCTCTGTCTCAGAAAATAAGAGGGGTAAGAGTCCAAAACCCAGCTGATTCTTCAGCAACAACATTGCTACTAGAGGAACACAGAGCAAAGCCTTTCTATTTCTGAAGGCAAGGTCTCAGCCTGCAGTTCTACACCCAGAAAACCATCCAAAAAGCGTGAGAGCAGAATTAAATCAATTTAAGATACATCAAATCTCAGAAAGTTAATTTTCAGTCTTTTCATAGTTTTCTTGAAGACATGTTCATAAAAATGAAGGCATAAAACCAAGAAAGGGGATGATAAGCAAAAGAAGGAGCAGTAGAATCAACTAAAGACTAAATGAGTCACAGAATGAAAACTTTGTCATTGGCCTAGAAAGCCACTAACCGGGAAGTGGTAATAGTCTGAATGCTATTCCCGGGGAACAAGCAGTAAGAGGAAATTTGAAAAGCAAAAGTTAATCATAGGGAAAACAGAAGGACAATTAGAAATATCATAATATGAACACACAAAAGCCTCAAACTGTCAATGAATAAGTGTGCTGCTTGGCTTTGCAAATAATATTTGTGGTCATAATAATGTGACACTAGCTATAGTTCTATTTTCAATTAAAAGCAAATTTGAAAATTTGACATTATCAAATTGTGCTCCAGAGAGATTGCCCTCTAGTCATAATGTAAGTATTTTTTCCTGTTTGGTCATTAACTGGGTAACTTTAACATACAGGAATTTCTCTTATGATCAAATGTATGTTTTTTACTTATGCCTCTGTTTTTGATACTTAAAATGTATTTATCTATTATTTTAAAATTCCAATATTTTCTATAGAACATGCTGGTTTAGTTTCAACATGTTGATCCATTCAATATTTTTATTTGCTTAAAAGGCATGAGGGATCTAACTTTGTTGTTCAAATGCTATAGCGTTGTCCCTATCCATTTATTGAAGTGACATTTTTATTATAAGCTCTTTACATTACTATTTAATTTTTAACCTTGCAAATACATTGATTTGAAAAAAGCAATGTATAAGATAAGGCAAAAAGCTTACTTTCAAACTATGTATTACATGCAGATTCAGATTTACCAGTGAATAGTAAGAAATGGCCTTAATTTGTTGTCTGGCAATTTATCCTAAAGCATGCAGAAGTAAATTGTGATTACTGTTAACAGAAGAATAGTTACACCACAACAATTTGCTACTAATTTGGATAACACAGTTGTCTATCATTATCATGTGTAAAATATTTGCAATTGCCAACTTGTCATTAGACTCAATTTGTACCTATTGGTGACAAAATCAAAAAGGCAGACTTGACAGATTTAATAAACCTTGTTGAAGCTATATACACTGAAGAAAAATGCCAGGGTGCCATCCTAAATATTTAATTATTTCTTAATTTACAAAATCAGTGACAAGTCTTTATCAATTAAATATGAATTACATAGTGATTTTTTGATAATTTGTGTACTAATGAAAAAGCAGCTGCATTGTTTTTTTTTTTCCTTTTTGTAAATGTTAAGTAGGAAAATGTGGACTAGCAGTTTCTGTGTTAACAAAAAAGGATTCAGCCCTGAAAATGCTACTGACACTTGTGCACAGCCAAGAGTCAATTTCATCTCTGTGGAAATTATACTGCAGTTGAATGGACAAATCAACCTGTATACATAGACTGTACTTCTTTGAGCACAGTCTTTTAGAAGCAGGGTTAAATTATCAAGCTGCATAATTCCATCTATTTTTCAGACCAAAGAGGTTAAGGCTGGGTCAGTGTAATACCAACCCAGGGCAATAGCATGAATAAAGTTGGTGGTGACATGTCATGGAGACCTCCAGGACATTCTACTGTCACTTTTCAGTTAATTAGTTTGGAACATGGGTTGGTCGTGCTCTCCAAATAATCAGATTATGAAGCTATCAAAGCCCAGGACAAACTACCCAATTTTCAATCTACCAATACCATACTAGAAAGTTGGTGGGAAAATAGATTATGATTAGTGTTTCCTTAATATTTCAATGAAACAAAGCAATTAGAACATTATTTTCAAACTTCTGGAAAGAAGTAGCTAGAGTATCTAGTGATAAAATAACTTGAGAGTCAATATATTGTCAAACAACAGTGAAGACCTATAACAAGCAAACAGCGAAGGAAAGAATAATACAAACAATATGTAGAGTCTCTTATTTGCCCTACTACAAGACTTTATTATCATTTCAATAAATCCTTTATTTCAACACATTCATAATAGAAAATTAAGAAGATAGAGAATTGAGATTTATTGAAAACTTGCTTATGGGTCAGAATTCCACCAATCATTTTACATACATGATCTTATTTAATTTTAGCAACTCTAAGAAATGCAATTGTTCCTTTATACAGATGAGAAAATAAATTTCCTAATAACACTACAAAAAAAAAAAAAGGAAACTGAACTCCTAACACAAATATATCTGATGCTAAAATCCTGCTCTATTTCTGCTTCATAGGAACTCTGGAGCAGAAGATACACGTGAATATACTTCAGTTTAACTTGCTAATGGGAATTCAGGTCAATAGTGTAAGATTTAAGACATGGGATGATCTTGACTTTTTTTAAGTTTGAAAAGCAAAACAGAATAAAAGGATAGAACTGATACAGATTTCCAAAGAAGAAAAAAAAAGTAGGGAATTAACACTAGTTAATATATTACATATTGTTATCTCAGAACTAGTTGTTCAGGTTACAAAATCTAGACACAGAAGTGATCAATCAAACAATAACAGCACAAACTATTCTTTTTGCTGAACTGAGATTAGTGGTATAGTTATCTATTTAGCATACACATACATACATACATTTATATATGTTTACCAACATACATGTAATCTTTTCCTTTCTTCCTTTTTTTCCTTTCCCCTATCCCAGTAGTTCTGTCCTTTTGAGCACTTTCCCTTTCATTATTACAATATCTATTGTATATTTTGGATCTTATTACTCTTTCAGGTTTTTAATTTTTATTATTTTTACAGTAGGGAGACAATATGATATTGATAAATGTGAGTTTGATTTATTTCACTTATGAATACAGTCTCAAGTTGCCTCCATTTACATAAGAAAGCCTCACATTACCCTTTTTATAGCTGAATAATATTCCATTGCATAAAAATACCATATTTTTTTCACCCATTCTGTGGTTGATGGGCATTTGGGTTGTTTCCAAGATTTAGCTATTACAAATTATGCTGCAATAACCATGGATGAACATATATTGCTTGTGGCATGACATTTTCAATTTTTCTGGGAGAATACCCAGAAGGGGAATCGATGGATTAAATGGGACTCCTAATCCTAGTTTTTTGAGGAATCTCCACACTAATTTCCACAGTGGTTGCACCAGTCTACATTCCCACCAGCAGTGGGGAAGTATTCCTTTTTCCCCACAGCCCAACCAACATTTGGTATTGGTTGATTTCTTGATGGCAGACATTCTTTATGGGGTGAGATGGAATCTCAATGTTGTTTTAATTTCCATTTCTTGAATCACCAGTGATGTTGAGCATGTCTTAATGTATTTACCTGCCATTTGTATTTCTTCTTCTGAGAACTGAATGTTCATTTCAGATGCCCATTTTTGGACTGGATCTTTGAATGGGGGGGCTGATGTTTTTGAGTTCTTTATATGTTCTAGATTTAAGTCCTTTGAGGGACAACTGGCTAAAATTCTTTCCCATTTTGTGGGTTTCCCCTTCACTCTGTTGGTAATTTATTTTGAGGTACAAAAACTTTTTAATATGAAGAGATCCCAGTTGTTGATTCTGGGAAGTACTTCCCATACAGTTTCGTTTTGTTCATGAACTCTTTGCCTACCCCTATGTCTTCAAGATTTCTACCTACCTTGTCTTCCAGTAGATGTTATGTTTCTATTTTAATATTTAGATCTTTGATCAATTCTGACTTTAGTGCATAAACATGGGTCCAGTTCCAGTGTTTGGCATGTGGAAAGCCAATTTTCCCAGCACCATTTATTAAAGAGGCTATCCTCCTTCCAGTAAATCTCTTTAGCCCCTCTGTCAAAGATAAGGTGGTGTCTTAGTTACTTTTTAATTCATCGCTGAGACAAAATACCTGATGCCCAAAGTTGGGGAAGGAAAGGTTTATTTCTTACAGTTTTGGAGGTTTCAGTCCATACTCAGTTGGCTCCAAGGCAGGGTGGCAGGGCAGGGCCGCAGTTCATGGCGGCTGCAAACAGCAAGCGGGAACCGGCAAGAGAGAGACACACCTTCTTCCTGCCATTGCATCACATCCTGGCTCCACCCCTTGGGAGGGTGTAGCACTGACACCACCAATCCAAGCACTAGACAATGAACCAGTCAAAACTGTACAATGCAAATACATGAGGCCTGGGGGCCACTAACATAAACCATGGCAGGTGGCTAAGTGGTTAGTTGTGTCTGCATTTTGTAATCTGTTCTAATGATCCTCAAGTCTGTTTTCTGCCAGTACCATACTGATTTTATCACTATAGCTTTGTAGTATAATTTCAAGTCAGGGATTGTGATGCCTCATGCCTTGCCTTTGTTGCCCAGGACTGCCTTTGCTATTCTAGGTCTTTTCTGTTTCCAAATGAATTTTAGGAATGATTTCTCTAGATCTGTAAGGTATGTCATTGGTATTTTGATTGGGATTGCATTGTATCTGTATGACAGTTTTGGGAATATGCCCATTTTCACAATGTTGGTTCTTCCTAACCAAGAGCAAAGGATATCTTTCCATTTTCCAACATCATCTTCAATCTCCTTTATTATATTAGAGTACTATAGTTTTTAATGCATAAGACATTTATATCCTTTGTTAGGTCAATTCCTAAGTATTTCATTGTTTTGGATGCTATTGTGAAAGGTGTCATTTCCATAATTTCTCTCTCAGTGAGTTTGTTGTTTGTGTACAGGAATGCTATTGATTTTTGAGTGTTGAATTTTTAACCAGCTATGATGCTGAATTTGCTCATTAACTCTTGTAGTCTTTTTATAGAGTTTTTGGGATCTTCTATGCAGATGTCTTAGTTACTTTTTACTCATTGCTGGGACAAAATATCTAACACTCAAAGCTAAGGAAGGAAAGGTTTATTTCTTACAGTTCTTGGAGGTTTCAATCCACTCAGTTGGATCCAAGGCAGGATGGCATGGCACAGCCACAGTTCATGGCAGCTGCAAACAGCAAGGCGGAAACCGGCAACAGAGACACACCTTCTTCCTGCCATTATATCATATCCAGGCTCCACCCCTAGGTGGGTGTGGCACTCACTCCACCAATCTGAGTGCTAGACAATGGACCAATCACAAATGCATAATTGCATGAAGTTTGGGGGCCACTGACATACACTATAACAGTAGAGTATCATGTAATCTGCAAATAGTGATAATTTAACTTCTTCCTTTCCTATCTTTATTCCTTTTATTTCTCTCTCTTCTCTAATTGCCCTGGCTGATGATTCCAGAATTACATTGAATAGGAGTGGTGATACTTGACATCCTTGTCTTGTTCCTGATTTTAGAGTGTAAGCTTTCAGTTTTTGTCCATTTAGTATACTGTTGGCTGCTGGTTTGTCATAGATGGCTTTTATCAGATTGAAGTAGATACCATCTATTCCAAGTTTCTGTAGGTTTTTATCATGAGAAAGTGTTGGATTTTATCAAAAGCTTTTTCTGCATCTATGGAGATGATCATGTGATTTTTGTCTTTGCCTTTGTTGATGTGGCGTATTACATTTATTGATTTGCATATGTTAAGCCATCCTGCATTCCCAGGATCAATGCCACTTGGTCATGATGTATAATCTTTTTGATGATTTGCTGCATTCTATTTGCCAGTATTTTATTTAGAACTTTTGCATTGTGTTTATTAGGGAAATTGGGCTATAGTTCTCCTTTTTGGTTGGGTCTTTCTCTGGCTTGGATATCAGAGTAATACTTGCCACCAGGAATGCGTTAGGAAGAAGTGCTTCTCTTTCAATTTCATTGAAAAGTCTGAGAAGTTTTTGCATTAAATAGTCTCTAAATTTCTTATAGAATTCAGCCAGAAATCCATCAGGACCTGGGCTTTTCTTTGTTGGGAAGTTTTTAATCACATTTTCAATTTCAATAACTGATTTGGTTTATTGGGGTGCTGGGAAAGAAAGCAACCCACTCGCTGCCCAACTGGGCAGCTGTGAGCCTATTGGCACATGGGCTGAAAATCAAATATCCCATCATATCTCCCCCCTCCCCCCGTTTAGCAAGTGGGAGCCAGAGATCTGAGCATCTCTTGGAAGACTGACCACATGCACAATAGCATATGGAAGGAAATAAGGGGTATTTTCTTCCACCATCTCTTTGAATGCAAATATTTTTATCACTGTTTTGCTTTGTTCTGATTAATGATATTGCTCTATTCAATATTCTGTTTTGATAAGTTCTGTAATGTTCCGTAATGTTTGATTTTGCTATACCTGATTGAAAGAACAACTATTGTGAAGATAACGAGATATACTATGGTACCTATTACTGTTAGCTGGGTAACCTGCTGTGAAGTTCTGTACCAATTTGACTACACTGTCTCAATGGCTTTGTTCTGTCTTGTTCTGTTGTGTCTTACTACCTTCAAAATAATAAAAAAAAATTTTTAAAAAACCCAAATTGTCGTATCTTCTTGATTCAGCTTTGGTTATTCATATGTTTCTAGAAATCTGTCCATTTCCTCTGTTTCCCCCTTATGTGAGTAAAGATTTTCAAAGCAGGTATTCATGATCTTCTGAATTTCCATGGAATCTGTAGTAATTTCATCCTTTTGATTCTTTATTGCATGAATTTGAGTTTTTTCTTTCTTTTTCTTGATAATGTTGGCTAGAGGTTTAGCAATTTTATTCTCTCAAAGAACCAGCTCTTTGAGTCATTAATTTTTTCCATTGTTTTTTTAGTCTCAATTGCATTAATTTCTTCTCTGATCTTTATAACTTCCTCTCTTCTATGAGCTTTGGGCTTGACTTGCTTTTCTTTTTCTAGAAGATTCAGGTGCAGTATTAGGTTGTTTATTTGTGCTTTGTTTTCCTGATGTGACAATTCATTGCTATATATTTCCCTCTTAGGACCACTTTCAATGCATCCCACAGGTTTCAGAATGTTGTATCTGCATTTTCATTGAATTGTAGGTATTGTTTAATTTCTTCTTTAATTTTACCTGGAACCCATTGGTTGGTCAAGAGGTAATTATTTAATTTCCATGTGTTTATGTAGGCTTTACAGTTTCTTTTGCCATTAATTTCCAATTTCAGTGCACTATTGTCAAACAGTATTGTGGGATAATTTCAATACCTTTGCATTTACTTAAGCATGTTCTATGGGCTAATATATGGTCTATTTTAGAGAATGTCCCATGTGCATCTGAGAAGAATGTGTATGCTGATGTGGTTGGGTGGAACATTCTGTAAACATCTACTAAGTCCATTTGTTCATGTGTTTGATTCAGTTCTGTTATTTCTTTGCCAACTTTTTGTCTAGCTGATCTATCTCTTTGTGACAATGGGGTATTATTTTCAATTAGTATTTGTCTTATGGAGTTGGGTGCTCCTGTATTTGGTGCATATATATTTATGACTGCTAGCTCTTCTTCTTGAATTATTCCCCTAATGTAGTGACTTTATTTCTTTTGTTCATTTTGGCTTGAAGTTCACATTGTCTGCAAACAGAATAGCTTCTCTTGCTTTTTTCTGGGTTCCTGTTACATTGAACATAGTTTTCCATCCTTTGACTTTTAGTCTATGAGTTTCCTTTTGAATCAGATGTGTGTCTTGTATACAGCATATTGTTGGATCCAGTTTCTTGATCCATTCTGTCAACCTATGTCTTTTAGTTGGCTCAACTTTGTCATGTTATTTTCCTGTTGCTGGTTTCCTTCTTTTCCCCCTTGTTTTATTGCTTGCCTTGTCTTCTTTCTGTTGTTGTTCTGGAAATTGTAGTCATTTTTATCTCTATCTAGTATGTCTTTCAGTACTCTTTCTAGGGTTGGTTTGGTGGACATGAATTTCTTAATTGTTCTTTGTCATGAAAGTATCTTATTTCTCCATTAATTTTCAAAGAAAGTTTTGTAGGGTACATCAATCTCTGCTGAAAGTTGTTTTCTTTCAGCGCTTCATACACTTCATTCCAAGCTCATCTTGACTTGAGGGTCTGTGCTGAGAAGTCTGCGGTGATTCTAATAGGCTTTCCTTGATAGGTGAGTTGTGTCTTTTGTTTTTATGCTTAATTTGTGGGATCTTATATGTCTGGGTGTAGATTTATTTTGCTTATGACTGTTTGGCATTCTATATGCCTCACTTATCTGGATATCTGATTCTTTTTCCATGTTTGGGAAATTTTCTATTACTTCTGTGAATAGTTTACCGGTATCATTTGCATTGCTCCTGCATCTTTTTGATGCCTATTAGCTTTATATTGTTTCTCTTTGCATCATCCTGAAGCTGTTGAATTGTCATTTCATCCTGTCTTATTATTTTTAAAAGTTCTTTCATGATTGATAGCTGCGATCTTGTCCTCTAGGTGAGAAATTCCACCCTCAGCTTAACTGAAATGGTTTCATCAGCTTTCAATAAAATTTTTTATTTCCTAGATGTTTCTGAATTTGTTTCATTCATTCTTTTATGTATTGTTCATTCAATGTTGCCATCATCTTCCCATGCTCCAGTACTTTTTAATCTATGGCTTCTCTAGCTATGCTGAGCAACTTTTTTATTAAGGTATAATTTCTTTATGTGAGAGATTATTTCTAATCTGATTTCCTCTATAGCTTCATGGATTTGTTTATTTCACTGGCTATCTTTTCAAAAATTTCAGGTGTATGACTTCTAATGTCCTCTATTTTAATGTCTCCTGTACTTGTTACTGATGGACTGGATGTTTGAGATTGCATTTTGCTTTATTGTTTTGTCATTTTCACCTTCTGGGTTAATATTTTGGTCTTTTCAATCCTAATAGTCTCAACTGTCCACTATATGTGTCTTAGGGTTCTACTATGTGCTTGATGTTTGTTCAATTTCTGGGTCCCACAATGAAGGGGAGGAGCCAGTCACCTGAATTCCTCCAGCAAGGTCTGTTGGGTGAGTCCTATAGTCTTACTAGGCTGCCTAGCCTAGGAGTATTGATGTAAGTCAATCCTTAGTTCCTACTGTTACTATGGCTTCAGACCATTCCAGGTCACCAGATCTACCTGGCTAAAGTGTGCACCTCAGCTGGGACCCTTCTGTGTTACTGGGTATCTCTTAGGTCCTTTTGAATTCCTCCGGGTTGGGAGAGGCCTTATTGGCACTTTCTTCAATACACCTGGTGTTCTCTGTATAGACGAAGGACTCACTCATACTCTTGCCAGACTTTCCAAGGTCCTACAGCTGTGCAAGAGTTCACTGCTGATCCTGTTTATCCACTAAGGTCCTCTATTTGAAGGGGAAACTCACCACACTGTCACAAGTCCACTGAGGTCCTCTGTGTGGGTGAGGGGTTGCTGAGGTTCCCACCAGCCCACCAAGGTTGTACAGATGTTGGAAGGGGTTGCTATTTGTCCATGGGTTGCTGTGGTCTTTTAGGTGGGGAGGGAGAGTGACTGATGATTCTGCTGACCCCTAGGTCTGTGGGGCTATGAGGGGCATGAGGAGGGGGCCAAGGCTGATGATCCACTGGCCCTTAGGTCCATGGGGCAAGGAGGCAGGGCAAGGCCAGTGATCTGCTGACCCCTAGGTCTGTGGGGCGAGGAGTGACCTTGACATTTTCGATAACTGAAGATATTGAACTTTCCAGTATATACTGCACTGGGAAACTAAGATATAGTTATCAAACTAGATGACATCCTGTAGGAAATAACTAATTAACACTATAGTCTAAAGTAAAATAAGAACAGCAAAGTGCCAGAAGAAGAGTACTCAAGGTTTAGAGTTGAAAAGAAGGCAAATGAGTCAGAAGAATGATGGTGTAGCAAATAAAAGAACAATTATTTGTTAATGTTTTGTTTAAAAAAAGAAAATAAATGGAAAGTACAGGAATTGGTTATTGGCTATAATTTTCTATCACTTGCATTTCTATTTGTCTGTGACTAAGGAGTGTCACTCCCCTATGTTCTACTTTTTTATCCTTCAAGTGGAGGCCTAGACAAAAAAAGTCCTGGAAGATTAAAACTTAATCCTGGCTTGGCCCCCTGAAGCTCTGGTTGTCTTAACATGGTCCTAGATTAAAGAGATAATGCCTTGGTTTGTTAATAACATACTACTTGCATAGTGTACATAAAAAATGCACATAGGTCAATGATAGGAATGGAGTAAATCTCTGTAAGCTTTATAAACTACGCCCTTGTTCTTGTTGATGTTCCTGGATTAATACCTCAGTCAAGGAGGAAGGTCAGTACAGAAATGTAAAGAGCAAGTCATCTGGTTTTCCATAAGTGAAGATAATTTATGAGATTTGTTCAGCTGGTTGAACCTGAAACCCTGGGAGGCAAAGTTGTCCTTATCAACCTAATCAGTCCTGTTAATGATAGTCTCCATTACATGGTACAATTGTACCTTGGTTCACAAACCTAAGTGGTTCCATAATTCTGGGGAAGATTCTGCAAAATCCATGTCCATGAAAGGAGGAAGACTGAAGTCATGTTCCTCATCCTATATAGAGTTCATGAAAGGAAGCAAAATTTTGCCAAATGCTTCCATTTGCAAATGGAATTGTTCACAGACAGAAGCATTAGTGAACTGAATCATTTGATATATGAGACAAAGTGAACACTTCTGGCTCCAGCCTCTGTTGGTAAGATTAATCAGAGCTATTGATAGAGTGGTATTCACAAAGGAGAATTTGTCAATTGGGAACACAAGGTCTTCTGCCTGCTGTCCTGCTTCTGCATGTCTTGTGAGGGAGGTAGAAACTGCCTTTTTGTTTTTGAACATTCTTTTTATTTCCTTTTTGGCCATGCTGGGGGTCGAATCTAGACCCTCACATGTTTGCCAAGAGATTGCACCATTGTACTATGCTCCCAGCCCTGAAATTTCTTTTAAAGATAATGATATAGCAAAGTAAATGTTAGATTTGCTTCCAATTTAAGGTATTAAAGGTACTGTCTCCCTGTAGGCAAAAAGGCAAGTGAATTCATTCATCTGTGATACAAATTGACTGTCCACACAAAAGCTTCATGGCTGCTTCTGGAACTTGGGGTCGGAGAAACCACTGCAAAGTGGAGCAAAGTGCTTGCTGTCCTGAGTATTACCACCTTTCTCTCTGACTCCGAAGTCCTGGATCTTTTGCCAGCATGCATGAAGCATGAAGCAGGATGCAGGTGGCAGACAACACTTACCTTTTAAGTAGGCTGAAGGCCCAGACCCTTTCACAGATTCTGGCAATCTTGACTCTGTACTGGCGATCTACTAAACTTACTTAAACTATTCCTTATATTTACTCCCTCTATTCTTTTAAAATAATGTGATGAACTACAAATATTTTAAAGAAAAGATATTAAAGGGATAGATATTAGGTAGTACATAGCTAAAGAAACTGAAATTCTTGGGGTAAACAAGGAAATAATGGAAACTTTGACTTGAAAATGACCTTTAAAATGCTACATTTGACCTATAAATGTTAGTAAGTTACATGCTTAATGTAAAATCAAGTAAATGAAAAACAGTTTCACATTTCATGATAGAATCTGTTGACCTTACATCTGGTGTTTCTTTAATCTTTCTTTAATTGTTTCTTCAAAATGTGACTTTACTAATGGTTTAAAGACTATTAAGCTTTGATTCATATTTGTAGAATATTGAACAGGGGATGGGATTCTTTAATTAAGGAGATAATTCCAGTTTCCCACGAACAATGAGAATTTAAAATTGATCAAAAATGACCAGGGATAGGAAGTGACACAGTGATCGTCACTGCTGAAAGTTGTAAATATGGACATGACTACCAATCCTAAATTAATTAACATTGGTAACTACAAAAAGAAGATCTGGTTCTTATTGTGATGTTCAAGTCAGTGATTTCATATTTTTCTGTGGACATTTTCACTGAAAGGTTAGATGATCTCTTACTTTAATACTGTGTTTACCAGTGAGAAATATTTGTTTCCTTTATCTTTAAAGAAGATACATTTATTGTATACCTGTACTGTATCAGGTCTTTCTAGTCTCTGGGGATGCAGGTGGAAATATAACGTTCTTGTTCTCGGGGAAGCTATACTGATGTAGAAAACAGATAACTAGAATTCCAGAATTCATCATACATTTGGTAGCTTTCTTACAGTGAAAGAATTCTACCCATAAGGACACTATGATTTTGTAGAAGTTCTCTTCAAACATTTCCCAGTAATTCCTTCAGAAAGGCCTTTACAACCACTCTGGCAGGTACTTTTGTCATTTACAATAGCATCCCTACAATAACAACCACAGACAAGGATTAGAGTTCATTGAGAACTAGGCATTATTCTGGAATCTTTATGTTTCTAACTCATTTAATCATCACTGCAAAACTAAGCAATCAACAATATTATTATCTTAACTCACAGATAATGAAACCAAGACACAGAAAGGTCAATAAACACAGTCAGATTCAGCGCATTCAGTATGGATCCTGGGTCAGCTTAACTCCTAAACCACACTGCACAGGCTTGGTTTGTTAAAATGAGTGCAACAGTCAATAGGAATGAATAGAATACTAATCAGTTTTATAGATTAATCATTTTTAAGTTCCACTTTGTACATTAATGTAAGGATCTGCTACAAAGATCTTTTAAATGCTTAAATGGAATTAAATTAAAGTAATTTCAAAGGAGATTTATGATTTTAAAATGCACACTTTGATGTATATAATTTTAAAAAGAAATTTGCCCACTTTATAATTTTCTAATGACATGTGAAATAAATTTTATTTTTGTAGGTCACTGAATTTTCAATATGAGATAAAATAACACTTTCATAAAAGTCCCAAATTGCTCATGCATCTCACTTTTAGAAGAAAAAGTTTACTGTTGAGGTTTGAAATGCATAGTTTAGATATTTGAGGAAAACTATTTGAAATGTCTTTTGAAACAGAAGCAAAGTGATAAACAGAAAGTAATAAGGAGCTATTTTCAAATCATTCATCTAATGAAAGATATATAAATCACCTTCATATCAAATGAAGTGACTATATGATTTTCCGAAACATAAATCTTCTCGGAGGCTAAGACATAAATCTTTCTAAGGCCTTAAGCATCAACTTACCATATTTCAGTAAAGTAGATAAAAAATAGCCTTACATTATAGAAACAGCTTCTATTTTAATCAACTCATTTACTTATATGTCTTTTTCCTACAAATAAAAAAGGATGGATTTTAAAACATATTTCAACTACCTTTTTTCAACTACTTTATTATTTTGAACTACCTAATTTCAATTACCTGAAAATGTCAATTTTGAAATGGATCCCTAGCTTTAAAAAGTTAAGAATGAAATATGAATTATGGATCTTTTTAGGGAACGATAACATTCATTAAATCTAGGCATCTCATGGAACTCAGACTTTGACATTAAAACTTTAAAATAGTATTAGAATGAATTGCGTGCTAATTGTTACAGTATAGTACATACATGAATAAATACCTTTTTCACCTATATGCAGTAAAATGTATATTTACTCTATTAGAGCAGAAAAAAGTGTTATACTCTTTGAGGATATAACAAGAACCTTGCTATTTCATTTGTCAAAAAAGAGACAGTGAAGAGTACCGTAAGAATTTTAGTAATTGACCTTGTGACTCAAAAGTATTTAAAATAAATAACTATAGTACAACATAAAATTGTAGTAAAGTGATTTTCTTTTAAATAGCCATTTATTTGTGTGTGCGGTATCAACATAACTACAGTAGTACAAGGATATATAGACTATTTACGTACTGATGGCAAATGACTACTTTAAAAATGACCAGCTGATTGTTTAAAATGAACAGGTCCCACAAAGGCAACAACAGTGAGAATTGTCTATTTCTGTGTCCCCCTCCATAGAACAATATCAAGTAAATGAATAAGTAGATAAGAGAGAGGGAAGAAAAGGACACATTACTAGCTAAGCGACTGACTTTGAGTCTTGTATATACCAACAGAAAAGGGATGACTGCAAGACTTCCTGTATGAGCAATGTGCCTTAGGGCCATCTCTTAATTGAAGGTCATTTTATTTATGTATGACTAGCTGAGATTTTCGATCAATTGCTATGGCATCTAAGGTAGCTGTCTTAGAGAGAAAACTCTGCTCCCTCTCTAGGCCTAATTTCCACTTAAGCTGAATTAATCTAGGCCCAAGGAGTTGGCATTTAAGTATCATCTAGTAAGCATGTGTAAGGCATTTATGCTGCTGACGGACTTAACCTTTGGCTTCTGTGTAAACATTTGGTGCCACATGGATAAGTATTTAGTAACTCTCCAAAGAGACACAGGGTCAGAGCAGCACAGTCATTTTCCTGAGGACCAAAATTAGTGGGTCTATGACACGAAGTAGCACTGTTCCCCCCTTTCTTCACCTGTCTTTCTTCTGACGGGACATGCAAAAGTCCCCGGATGAAAGAGAAGAGGCAGAGGTGTTAGACAATTGTCTGCTTTCTGTCTCAGTCCCTGCCTTGCTTCTGAAGCCACTGTCACATGCTTTCCTATTTTAAAAAGCAGCATATCCAGTTTACCCACAATCAGAATACAAGTTTGGGGAAAATGCTAATTCTATTTATAATAAGTTCCATGAACATGAACTTGCAGTAATTTATAGAAGGCATCTTGATTCCTTCATAGGATCTTCAGAAGTGACTGTTCTAATACTGGGACAGTGAACCTTCTAGAATTTTCAATGACACAGCCTCTGGCAGCCTGTGTACCATAATTTCACAACCACTTTTCTAATCTATCACTGCTGCAACACAGTTCAACACAATGATAGGAGGGATAACACCATTCTGAGTGGGTGGCACCCAAAGGACTTTTGGGAAGCATGATTTAGTGATCTCAAACTCAGAATTTTAAAAAGTTACTATGGATGTGTGCAATAGCCAGTTGCTTAAAGAATTTCAGCTAGAATCATAGTACTACTTGAGTTTGTCTTTGTGTTATTGAAAACAAAAGCCTATAATTTATAGCAATTTGCTTTATATTTTATAGACCTATATGATAAATTTTACTACAGAGGGGTTCAACAAACAGGTAAGCAATGGGTAGATGAATAAGGCAAAAGATGTCAAAATGTATTACAAACTAGAGATAAAGTCTACTATAAGCCCTACATCAGAAACTTTTATTTCAATTTATACTTTATATCAGAATCATTAGACAACTTGCACAAATTAGAACTTAACATTTCATCATTCTTGACCACAAATCTGAAAATGTAAGTGGAGTCAATGTGCAAAGATAGGACAATAGATAAAGTCTTAGTACTCTGCTTAAAAATATTGTCTAGGGACCCGAAACTCTCGGACCCGTAGAGTGGCCTGGGCTGCTTGGATCGAAAGTCTGCGCAGACCTGCATCTCGGCGCGACTCTTTGGGACTGGTAAGCACGCCCTTCATCTGCAGGGAACTGCCTGGAGATCGGCATCTGGGCTGGGTCTGTTTGGGCCCATAGCCCCGCCCTTCACCCCCAGGAAGTCTCCCAGAAAGCAGCATCTCGGGCTGTCTCTTTGGGACCCGAAACTCTCGGACCTGTAGAATGGCCTGGGCTGCTTGGATCGAAAGTCTGCGCAGACCTGCATCTCAGCACGACTGTTTGGGACTGGTAGGCCTGCTCTTCATCCACAGGGAACTGCGTGGAGACCGGCATCTGGGCCAGGTCTGTTTGGGCCCGTAGCCCTGCCCTTCATGCCCAGGAAGTCTCGCAGAAAGCAGCATCGCAGACTGTCTCTTTGGGACCTGAAACTCTCGGACCCACAGAGTGACCCAGGCTGTTTGGATTGGGAATATTGTGGAGACTGGCATCTTGGCCAGGTCTGTTTGGGACCGGGAACTTTTCAGAAACCAACATTCTGGCCTGACTCTTTGGGACCTGTAGGCCCTTCACTCGCAGGGAACCTCCTGGAGACCTGCCTGGGACAAAGCACGGTGGCCTGGCCTGCCTGAGATTACACAGGCTCTGGGGTGACCACACCCAGCATTCGCCTTACAACTTAGGAGCCAGGAGCCCACAGAGGGGAGTTAGGATCCTGTGAGGAAGCCAGGAGCCTGTGGGGGAGCCACTGCCCCTCCAGGAACTGAAGGTGTAACAGGTAATTTGCCACATAAGCAGAGAAAGCTTTGGAACACAGCTCAAAGTAAGGAAATACAGAAAAATGACAAAAGGAAAGACCAAAAGGCAGGCTCAAAGCCCTAGCCCTCCCCAAGAAAGCTTAGAAGCTGTGTATATAGAAGAAAAAAGAAGCCATACACCTGAAATGTCTGAAATGTTATCAAATGAAATAAATATGCAAAGAGGGAAAGCTATGGAGAAATTCAAACCAGAAATACTTGCCCAGGTAAAAGAAGAATTGATAAAAACAGTGAAAGAAATAGTGAACGCATCTAGTGAAAACACAGCTAAAAAATTAGAGGAATAAAGCAAACAGATAGAATCCCTCAAAGAACAATATAAGAAACAAACAGAATGCATAAAGCAGATTCAAAGAGATATACAGGAAATGAAAAATTCTATTGAAAGCTGTAAAAACC
>PVJX010002661.1:0-123747 GCA_004027295.1 Dolichotis patagonum
TGGCTTTATACTATTGTGTTATGTTTGATATTATTGTAATTGAAACTATGCTCAACTATAGCAGAGTAAGAGATATGGTGTTAGATACTGTTGATGTCCAGTTGACTTAATGTAAAGTACTGTGTTGCCTATGTTGTCCTCTTCTGATCTGCTCTGTACTGCCCCCTTTTGTTTTATTCTCTTTTAAATTAAAAAAAATCTATACAAATGGTAAGACATATCATTCTATACTGACAAGTCTGAAGACTTAATGCTACAAAGCTTTATGCTGTAAGCTTTCTCCAAATTAGTCTGTAGATATAATACAACCCCAGTCAAACCCTAGCAGCCTTTTATTTATTTATTTATTTATTTGTCTTTTGAGACAGGGTCTCAATATGCAGTTCAGGCTGAACTCACTCTGCAGCCCAGGCTGGCCTCAAACTTGCAGTGATCCTCCTGCCTCAGCCTCCTGAGTGCTGGGATCACAGGTGTGAGCCACCACACCAGACCTAGCAGACTTTTGGAGAAATTTTTTAAAATGTTTCTCATACGCATATGAAGATACAAAAGGCCTAGAATAGACAAAACAACTTGAGGAAAAGTAAGTCAGAGGACTAACACTGCTGAATTTCAGGATTGTAAAGCCTCAGGAATCAAGACATTAATTAGGGTAATGGCATCAAAATGGGAAAATACATTATGTTTTATGTCTCCTTTTCGCAAACGTGTGCTCCTTCCTGCACAGTGGTTTTTACCAGTGACGACTGCCTGGCTCCCGGCCGCTAAGTCAATCACGGAGGCTACAGTTTAAAAACATCCTGTTGGTAACTGTTGGAGTTCAGTCGTTGGACACCTGAAGGTTCGTTATGTCAGTATTCTTTCATTCAAGTTTAAAATTTCCCATAAAAAAAAAATTAAAACGAGGCAAACCACAGACAGAAAATGCTCTAAAATTAAACGTCTGCTAAGGGACTTATGCCCAAAGTTTCTTGTCTTCCTCCCGCTCCGGTACCAAGGATCAGACTCAGGACCCCACACTTGCCAGGGAGGCGCTGTGCCGCTGAGCTAAACTCTCAGCCCAGGTGGGAAATCACCTGTGCAAAGGCACTTGACGCCAGAAGCCACTGGAAGACATAAATTCACTTCACAGTGAGATACTGCTCCACCCAACCACTCGGTCTAAATTGGTGAGAACCCAGAGAAACATTGCTCTTCAGAATACTGAGATGCTGGGGACACCCTAAGCACCCAGCCAAGAAAGAACCTGGTTCAACGAATTCAAGATAAACTAATTCAACAGGACATTTTGCATTGTTAACCTTTATGTTGTATGGAAGTATCCAATGAGACAGGAATGCAGTCACTGTGTATACTGAGTTTTAAAAACGGAGATTACAAGGCCATTTATATGGGCATAAAGAGCCCCAGTCTAAACCCTCCAGGAATATGCATTGGCATTGTACTGTTATTTTTGGATGTAGGATGATGCATAATTTTATCTTTTTTGTAATAAGAAAAAGAGGTAAAAGTTAGTTAATTTCTAATAAAAGATATATATAGTCATAGGAAAAGATGGGAAAAACAGTAAAAATTAACTAGTCAATTTCTCTAGACATAGGAATATGAGTTAGTTTTGTTTTCTTTTAACTTGAATTATCTCTAACTTTTCTGTAATAATATAATACTTTCATAACAAGAAAAATCCCCCAAAGCCCATTAAATGGTAATAAAATATATAAGGTGTCATACATACATACGTATGGTCCAGAAAAAACTGGAAAGAAATTTAGAAACAACAAATAGTAGCTATTTATCTGTGGGTGTAGCATTAAGTGAGTTGTATATTTCCTTCCTTCCACTTTGTTAGGAATTTCTAGATTTTTAGAATGAGTATTTAATGTGTCTCCAATGCCAGTAAAGAAAATATGTTTGAAAAACCCTTGTTTGCACTTTGAGTCACAGAAACAAGTCTCTCTGAATAACCAAACATCCTAGAAGAGCCACTGAGAAGGTTCTACAAAGTTGATTGAGTGAACCCTAAAGATCGGAGCAGTACTTGTTCTAGAAATTTCCACCGAGGAAGAGGACAATGACTCTATAGCAATGTATTTATCAAAACTCAAGTGAAATCCACACCCAAAACATAAAGCTGGGTTCACAGCAGGAAGTGTAGCTGCAGCTGGGGTGTAAGTACACAAACTCATGCTCAGCGAGACATTAGCTAGCAAAGGAAGTGTTCGAGGAGAATCCATGCTTTAGAGGCGCACAGCCTTACCCACTGCTGACATCTCCACGCAAAGCACCCCTGGAAAGGGGAGCGCCACCACCCCACAGGGACTCTCCCTCCTCCCCACGGCTCCGTGACACAGGACTCTTAGGGGTCCTGGTGCCCATCCGGCCTCATCCAGTCCCTGCAGTTCCTCGTAAACTGTCATCAGGGGCGTCTGAAGCAACCGCCAAGAGCACTGTGCCTCACCTCACGTTTATATGATGCCCCAACATTTGAAGCATTTCCTCTTGGCTCCTGGCACAGTGGGGGCAGCCTGGGGTGCAGGGAGGTCCAGCATCCCTCAGCGCCAGCGTGGTGGACAAGGCCTCGGCCCTGACCAACAGCGTCACACCGCAGAGCTGTCGGGCGCGGACAGCAGCACCCGGCTGAAGCCTCTCGACCGAGGCTCCTCTTGAGCTGGTCACGCATGGCCCTGAGTAGCTACCTCCCTCCACTGTGTTCCTGACATGGAGGCTGCAGGACGTGCTGCCATCGGGCCTGGCTTTGGTGTCGCTAGAAGGATTTCTGTTTTGGTGTGAGGTCCCCAACAGGCCGAGAAGAAGCAGAAAGCGGAGGGCAGGAAGCAGTGACGCTGTTTAAGGACTTTAAAGGGGAGCCCGAGGCTGGCAGAACAAGGAGCGAGGGCCTGGCTGAGTGGTCAGATGCGACCAAGGTAAGAAAGTCCTAGGAGCATGGATTGTGACGTGTCACACCCAGAATCACACTCATTCTGTGTGTCCCAACCCAAGACAGAAGAACACTAATCCAATTGCTCTTCTTAGCCCCAGACTACCTCCAACCTACAAGCTTTGAGGGCTTGACTGACCTCATGGCCAGGCCGAGGAAGAGTCCCCAAAACAAACACAGCCTGGTTCGGGCGGGTGAGTCAGCCTGGAGGCCTCGCTGTCAGGAAGCAGCAGCCCTGCCCCTGCGCCCCACGGGTCCTCCTCCATCCCTGGCTGTAGGGAGCTGCATGATAGCCTCACTGCTGCCGCCCCATCCCGCCCTCCTGTGGGCATTTGGTGCGTCTGCCTACATTGCCCATGATCCTCTCTGCCTGGCCGGACATGACTGCGACATATCTGGTCTCTCCACAACATCTCTGCCTGATGACATACTTCCTCCCTCCTTCACTCCCGCAAAAGAGTTGAGCCCGCCCAACTGTTGCTTAGATACTCCCGCCAAAAGGGTTAATACCACCCAGAGTTACCTAGTTACCCGGCTACGTCATATCTCACTTCCTGCCTTCTATATAAGCCATGTTCACTTCCTCAATAAATGAGACTTGATTGGAATTGCTCAACTTGTCTCCGTCTCTCTTTCCTCTTGTCCCGTTTTCATCCCATCCCCGTTCCCCCTCCAGGTTAGACCCACGGATTGATCCGCGGGCCGGATCACCTGGCCCTGCTGCCATCCGCAGCTGTGGACCACAAGACACGCTGCTGTGTGTCCTATCCTGGCCGCCACCCCATGTCTCCCAGACAAGCTCTACCCTGGGTGAGTCACGTGTGGGGATGTAAAGTCTCGAGTGTGTGCATTTGTAAACACTGGTGGGTTAGAGGGAAACTTGCCAAGCACCATGCGGGGAGAAAGGGAAGAGGAATATCTCAAAATTCCAGAACAGGGAAAAAAGAATACTCAGAAACCACGCGCGCCTGGCTTCCCCTCTCCGTGGTCACAGTGCTGTATACTAAGGCGATCCCGTTCACTCCTTTCAAAAGCACGAGGTTTTAGAACCAGGAATGACCTGTGGCTGAGAAGGTGAGAAAGTCACGTTTCCCCTGCACGTGCTGACCGTCTTCAGTGACCATAAGTGACACAGAGGTGCAGGGTTTGGCTGGGCTCAGGACGGCCAGGGCTATGACCCAGGACGGCCACGCTGCCCCCAGCCTGTCACGTGAGTCTCGAACACACAGCAAACCAGCAAACCTTGTGAGCATCAACCTGAAACACTTCCTTTGCTAGCTAATCTCTCGCCGAGCATGAATTTGTGCGCTTACACCCCAGCTGCAGCTACACTTCCTGCTGTGAACCCAGCTGTGTGGTTTGGGTGTGGATTTACTTGAGTTTTGATAAATACGTGGCTATAGATTTACCATCCTCTTTCCCTCGGTGGAAATTTCTAGGAGAACAAGTACTGCTCCGATCTTTAGGGTTCATTCAACCAACTTTCTAGAACCTTCTCAGTGGCTCTTCCAGGATGTTTGGTTATTCAGAGAGACTTGTTTCTGTGGCTTGAAGTGCAAAAACGGTTTTCCAGTCATATAAAGTGGCAACTACAGTAACTTAAATTCCTTTTCTTTGTCTTTGAAAGCTCTTTCTGCCATCGTAATGTTCGACCACCGTCCTGTGCAGCTCCACAGGGGCTGGAGGGGTGAGATGTGGCCAAAAATGTGGCAAATGTTTACATTTTTAAAACATTTATTGCAGTAAAAGATGCAATGCTATGAATCTGTCTCAGAATCCTCCCCTCCCTTCTGACCCATCCCACTGCACCCACCTCTGTCTGGGGCAGCTCTGGAGGTGCTCTCCTCTCTTCTCGTGTCTCTGGTGGCTGTGGAGGCGATCTGGATGTCCTGAATCGACTCAGAAGGTCTGTCTCTCAGGGTTATTGTGACTTTGGGGAAGAGGCAGAAGTCACCAAGTGTCAGATCCAGTGAACATGGTGGGTGAGGACACACTGCCTCGTCTTCTGAACTGCTTTACCACTCGTCAACGCCTTCCACGGTATTTTTATCACACCTCATGAAGACACTAGGGAAAGAGGACTTCCAGAAACGCTGCAAAATGTGGCGAGAATGCAGAGAAAAGGAATTCTGTGAGCTGGATTCAGGATAGTGTATACCTTTCTGTCATAACTTTTTAAAATTTCAGTACACACAGTATTTTTTTAGTCCATGTGTATTGTTAAACCAATGCAGAGCTGCTCAGCTGCTTTGCACTTAGAAAAAATACTTCTCACAGCAGATTTTACTGCCACATTCTTAGATGTGCCCACACTTTGTGAAAATAAAAGGCCAGCTCTTACAGGGCTTCGCTGTTGGGGTGCAGTGTTTCACAGGCAGTGCACCTGGTGCCCAAGGTGGTAAAGGTGCCCTCCTGAGCTCAGTTAGCCCTCTGTCCTCCGAGGAGCATCTGGTTCACAACGGAGTCCCAGAGTCCTCTCTGCCAGGGACAAGGTTGCAGCTGGCTCTGCTGCAGACTCCAGTGTGGCCCCGTTAGCCAGACACCCATGCCTCTGTCCAAGTGTACTGGCCCCGTCAGATGGTAATAGGTGCCCACGGTGAATTCCTTTTCTCCTCGAAATTGTCATGGATTTTTTTGTTTGAGCTTCATTTTCTTAAACAAAACTTTCAGAGCTGGGCATGGTGGTGATCCCAGCACTCTTGGAGGCCGAGGCAGGAAGATCACAAGTCCAAGCTCAGCCTGGGAAATTTAGCAACTTAGTAAGACTCTATCTCAAACATAAAATAAAAAGAGGACTGGGGATGGAGTTTAGTGTGAAGGCCCTGAGTTTAATAATCCCTGGTACTATCAATAAATAAATAAATAAATAAACAAACAAACAAAAGGGATCAGACTTTCTGGTTCAACAGGGAAATATTGTGATTATGATTGGATTTTGTTTGAATTTATAAATAACTTTGACAAGAAATTTCCACCTTTATCAAGTCTTTTTCCATTACATGAATTTCTTCAATCTGTCCTTTGATTTTCAACATTTTTCCAAAATATTTTATGTTTTTCCATGATTGTGCAGTTATTTATTTACCAAAATAATTTTTAAATGCCATATATTTTTGCATTTATGAATTCCTAAACTTTGGTCTCTGGTATATGGAAATATAATTGATTTCATATTATTAATTTTAGACTATGAAAATTGTTAACATCCCTTACTAAGTCTAATTCCATGCCTGGAAAACACCAGTGAACAATCAACATAGTTTTTCCTTACTGTTCAGTTCTTTTTCCTTTTGCTTATACTTTTGTTCATATTTATCCATTTGTACTGGCCAGAATCTCCCAAACAGTATTAGACAGAAATAGTTACACTAAAAAGTCCCATCTTGCTCCCAATTTTAAAGAGAATATTTTTAATATGTCACCTTTAAGGATAATGTTTGCTAAGATTTTCAAGGGAAAGTCCTTTATCAGATTAAGGAAATAATGTTTATTGGTTAAAAAGTTATGTTTGAAATGATAACTCTGTGTCAGTTGGCTCTCCAGTAATGTAATACATTTCTGAGAGAGTCAGCTTAAAAAGGAGAAAAGGGAGCTCCCCACCTGAGCCTGGTGTGCTCCCTCCCACGCACTGGCCCAGAGGAGGACCACCTCGCCCTCCTGGCTCAGCCTGCTGCCCTTGGCTACCCTCCCCATCTCCTAGACCAAGCACTGCTGTGAATGTTTGGCTCCCACTCTCCCTCCCAGAACCCTGAACTGCAGTGGATTGACCATGCTGGTTTGAAGGGAGACTTGGTGTTCCCTCACCCAGGCAGAGGACCCTGGCAGGTTCTGGTCACTATGTACCCAACAATCAGACAGACATCAACCACACAGTAGGACCCTACAAGACACACTGCCGACAGTTGTGACTATTGGGATTGAATAACCAGATATTGGCCCAGAGGATAAAAATGACAAAACAGAACAGCAAAATGCAATCTCAAACATCTAGTCCATCAGGACCAAGAACAGGTGACAGTGAAATAGAGGACTTTAGAAGTCATACACCAGAAATCTCTAAAAAGATAGCAAATGAAATAAAGAAACAAATCCATGAGGCTACAGAGGAAATCATATTAGAAATAATTTCTCATGTAAAGACAGAAATAACAACCTTAGTAAACAAGTTGCTCAGCATAGCTAGAGAAGAAATAGATAAAAAAATACAGGAGCATGATTGAAACTTTGAATGAACAATGTAGAAAACAAGCAGAATCCATTAAACAAATTCAAAGAGATATCCAAGAAACAAAAATTCTATTGAAAGCAGGAAAAACTGTTTAAATGAATCTGAGGATAGAATCTCAGACCTTGAGGACAGGATCACAGATAGCAATCATAAAAGGGTACAATTTATAAAAACAACAAAGCAGCATAAAATGACCATCCAGTAGCTTCAAGATGATGCCAAGAGAAACAATATAAGACTAATAGGCATCAGTGAGGATGCCTATTCTCAGTAAAATATTGGCAAATAGAATGCAGCAAATCATCAGGAAGATTACATACCACGACCAAGTGGGATTTATTCCAGGAATGCAGGGATGGTTCAACATACACAAATCAATAACTGTAATACACCACATCAACAGAGCCAAAAATAAAAATCACATGGTCATCTCAATAGAGATGCAGAAAAAGCTTTTGATAAAGTCCAGCACCTGTTCATGATAAAAAATCTACAGAAACTTGGAATAGACACTATGTACCTCAATCTCATAAAGGTCTTTAATGACAAACTAACAGCCAACATTATACTAAATGGACAAAAACTGAAAGCTTTCACTCTAAAATCAGGAACAAGACAAGGATGTCCTCTATCACCACTCCTATTCAATGTAGTTCTGGAAATATTAGCCAGAGCAATCAGAAAAGAGGGAGAAACAAAAGGAATAAAAACAGGAAAAGAAGAAGTTAAATTATCATTATTTGCAGATGACATGATACTCCACATAGAAGACCCCAAAAACTCCATTAAAAGACTACTAGAGGTAATAAACAAATTCAGCAGCATAGCTGGATACAAAGTCAACACTAAAAGTCAATAGCATTCCTGTATACAAACAAAAAACTCCCCAAAAGAGAAATTATGGAAATATTGCCTTTCACAATAGCATCTAAAAAAAATGAAATACTTAGGAGTCAACCCAACCAAGAATGTAAAAGACCTATATGCTGAAAATTATACTACTCTTAAAAAGGAGATTGAAGAGTATATTAGAAAATGGAAGGATATTCCTTGCTCTTGGCTAGGAAGAACCAACATTGTGAAAATGGCCATACTCCCCAAACTGTTATACAGATTCAATGTAATCCCAATCAAAATACCATTTACATACCTTACAGATCTAGAGAAAATATTCCTAAAATTCATTTGGAAACAGAAGAAACCTAGAATAGCAAAAGCAATTCTGGGCAACAAAGGCAAGACAGGAGGTATCTCAATTCCTGACTTGAAACTATACTACAAAGCCACAGTAATAAAATCAGCATGTTACTGGCAAAGAAATAGACCTGAGGATCAATGGAACAGATTAGAAGATTCAAGTATAGGTACAAAGACACTCATCCACCTGATATTTGACAAAGGGGCTAAACATGTTCACTGGAAGAAGGATAGCCTCTTTAATAAATGGTGTTGGAAAAATTGGCTTTCCACATGCCGAAGACTATAAATAGACCCATGCCTATCACCATACACTAAACTAAAGTAAAAATTGATCAAGGATATAAATATTAAAACAGAAACACTAAATCTACTGGAAGATAAGGTAGGTAGAAGTCTTGGAGACATAGGGGTAGGCAGAGAATTCATGAATAAAATGCAAACTGCACGGGAAATACTTCAAAGAATCAACAACTGGGATCTCATATTAATAAAAACTTTTTGCATTTCAAAAGAAATCACTAACAAAGTGAAAAGAAAACCCACAGAATGGGAAAGAATTTAGCCAACAATCCCTCAGATAAAGGACTTATATCAAGAACATATAAAGAATTGAAAAACATCAAGTCCCACAAATTCAAAAACCCACTCCAAAAATGGGCATCGGAGATGAACACACAGTTCTCAGATGAAGATATACAAATGACAAATAAATACATGAAGAAATTTTCACCATCACTGGTCATTCGAGAAATGCAAATTAAAACAGCATTGAGATTTCATCTCACCCGGGAAAGAATGGCCGCCATCAAGAAATCAACTGATAGCAAATGTTGGCGAGGATGTGAGGAAAAAGGAACATTTCTCCACTGTTGGTGGGATGTGGAAATCAGTATGGAGATTCCTCAAAAAACTAGGATTGGAAGTTCCATTCAATCCAGCTATTCCCTTCCTGAGTATTTTCCTGGAAAAATTGAAAAAATCATGTCACAGTGATATATGTGCACCCATGTTCCTAGCAGCACAATTTGTGATGATAAATCTTGGAAACAACCAAAATGCCCATCAACAACAGAGTGGATGAAAATAATGTGGTATTTTTATACAATGGAATACTACTCAGCTATAAAAATGATAATCTTGAGGCCTTTATAGGTAAATGGAGGCAACTTGAGAATATCCTCAATGGTGAAATAAACAAGACTCACATTAGTAAATATCATATTGTCTCTCTAGTGTGAAAAATAATGAAAATTGACAGTGTAATAAGATCCAAAAAGTATATTAAATATTGTCAAAGTGAAAGGGAAGGAAAGTGCTCTACCAGATACAACAATATGTGTAAGTGTGTAAGATAGATGACCATATTACTAAATTTCTGTTAGATCATTGAACAGAAGGGTTTGCACTGTCAATGTTTGAGTGTCTAGCCACTTTTTATTCTTTGATTTTTGTAACTTTAACAACTATTTTTAAGATGACAATATGTAATGTATCAACTAGTGATTTTATGATGTTAATTTTTAAAAACTCTGTATTATTCTACCTTATTTTCTTTTTTTTTCTATTTTTTTCTTTCTTTCTTTAAATAAAAAAGAAAAAAACTGAGAAAGGGTTCCAAGGCTCCTACTTTTCAGCATTCAGTAGGTGGTTGTCCCCAGCGTGCCCCGGGCCAGGACAGCACACCTCAGCTCACCACAACCACTGATGGTGAGCTGGGAGCTTAAGGGACAGGGGAAGAGGGCAGAGCTCCAGCCCCTGCTGTAGGGCTCCTCAAGCCAGTGACCTCACTTCCTGCCACTGCACCCCTAACTCAAGGGTCTGCCACCTCCCAGGGCCCCCCACAGCCACCAACCCTGTAGCACACAGGTCTTGGAACACTTCCGGTCTACACTGTAGCACCGGCCATGTCCGCTTCTGGGCTCTGGGACTTGTCTGAGGATTTTTCTCCTTTCCTCTGCAAGGGAGATCCATGACTGTAGGTGATTTTCTAACAGGACATTAATGTCACATTTCCAATTATGGTTTCCCCACATCCCAGCCTTTACAATATTTAAACTGCACGATTTTGAGTGAGATTACCTTGTCACTTTCCTTTCCCCTGCTATGTTTGATTTCAGTATCAAAGTTATAGGTTACATAAGATGAGTTTTTAGAGTTTCTTCTTGTTTTTCTGTGTTCTGAAACATTGGTGTAAGATTTAGAAATCGTTGTTTCTTGATGCTACCAGAAAATGTCTAGAAAGCCTCTGGGTTTAGGAACTGTGTGTGTGTGCATGGGTAAAATTTTAAATTATCATTGACATGTATTAAAGTTTGTAATAGTAAGATTTTTAATTTATTGAGTGCTTTGATAAATTCTATTGTTAAGAAATTGTCTAGCTTTTAACCCGCGTAGATACAACATTGTTCATACGTCATTGTCTCATTTCTACACCACCGGAAGCTGTGTCCTACTTTCATTCCTGGGGTGCTTGACTTCACCTCCCCTAACCTTTATTTTGGTCCTGGGAATCGCACTCAGGACCTCAGGCTTGCCAGGCAGGCGTGGTGCCGCCCCTCCGCGCTTCCCTTAGTCCTGCCACAGGGTCAGCCTGTCCTTCTTTACAGCAAATCGGTGGTTTGTAGAATTGCACTGCGCGTTTACTAATTCAATTTTTAAATATTAATGCCCTCTTTAAACTTCTTTCAACTTGATTCTTTTTCTAATTTCTGAAGTTAAATGTTTAGTTAAATCATTTATGTCCTATCTTTAATGATGTAAATTTTATTCAAAAGCCATTCTTTCCTTGTATCACACATGCAAGTTTTTTAATTGATTGGTTTTATATTTTCTAATTTTAATGCTTTTTAAAAATTGGATATGTGCATATTTATAACGTGCATTTTTTATTTACAAAGTTAGGATGGGGTGAGTGTCTTATGAATTTCTAATTAATAAGCAGCAACATGAAATGACAGATTCTATGAAATGTGTTGAGGTTTGTTTTGTTACATTTTAAGAATCATGGCTACTAAATTTTACACGTGTGCAATTAGAAATATTCTGTAGTTTGCACTTGTTTAGTATATATCCTAGATATGCCCACTAATCCAACATTGATGCTTACGTTACTCAAGTCATTTTATAGTCACTTATTTTTTGGCTCTTTTATCTACCAGTTACTAAGAAAAACATGAAAGGTGATAATATATATGTTTTTTTCAATATCTTATTGTTTTAATGAATTTTTTGTTTAAATATAAACCATGTTAGGAAGCATACAGAAGGTTAGAATTTTTACATCTTTTTAAACACTGAACGCTTTTATCAGTTAGTAATTACCCTTTTTACGTTCTGTCTTTAAACCCTTTTACCTCGAAAGCATTGCTCCATGTTCTTTTTGCTGCACGGTTCATGTCAGGACTTTGTTCTTATTTTTCCTGTAATACTTTCAGGGGAGGCTTTCAGCCCTTAGACCTCTATGAGCTGCATGTCTACATTTTTTATTTTTATTACCTTGGCTTGTATTTTTCGCTTATTCTTCCTCTTTAATATTGGTTTGGTCGTTTTTATTTTTATTTATTTAGTCTTCAATTTACCTCTTTTTGCAAGCATTGGAGTTGTTTTTCTCATTTCACTTTGAATCATCTACTGGTCTGAAAGATACGCACTCTGTTTCTGTTACTGTATTAGTAGCCCTGGAAATTTAACATTCTAAAACAGATCTAGAGCTACTCAGCCTCGCCTTCTCACTGCACTGAGAGGACATCGCATCTCGGACTCCGCGGTGAAACTCCCAGATCAGTTAGGACAGTCCCCTGGCCCAGTCTCCCTCCGCCCTCGTCTCCCTCCGCCCTCGCATCCCGGCCCAGGCCGCTTGCCTGTCTCGCTCCTTCGCCTCACTTGACTTACCGACTTCACTCTTGTTCGCAGTTCAGCCAAATGGAGTGTTTGACAAGGAAACAGATCAGACGGGTTCAACATGCTCATTTGTCTGGCCCTTGGGTGAGATTTAACAGCGAACAGAAGGAAGGCTGTGGACACAGCCGAGTGGGGAACTCAGGGTGATCTCTTGCATTCCCGTGTGGCAGTGGCCCTGTCTCATCAGTTTGCAAGGTGCCCAGTCAGCATCTGTGCCCTTTGACGCCTCCCCTGCCCGACTGCACCCCCGGACCAGCACAAGTGCCGGGCAAACACGCTTGTCAGGAGGATGACAGCTCCATTCTGAAAACCAGGTCCTTTTTCTCCTGTAGATGTCATCTCGAGTCAGGATGGATTTTAACAATGAAACATCATTTTCTAGCAGAAGGAAACAGCCACAGAATTGACGGAATCCGGGGGACAGTCACATTGTGAACCCTTCATGTCATAAGTGAAGGGAAGGACACTGGCAGGGTCTGAAGTCATCTGCTGACCTCTTGAGGCACCTGGCTCCTGCATCCCAGCAGCTGGGCCAACACGCCTCTCGAGCATTCTTCAGAGCGCAGTGCAGCCGTCAGGAGACGGAAGGGGGAGATTGGGTTCCGGGGCGCAGGTCCTATCTCTCCGTCTCCCTCACCTGGCTCAGAGCTGCAGGTCAGGCAGCCAGTGGAGGACAGGGAACAGGCCCCACCCTGCTATAGGGTCAGGTCCTCTGCACCCTCAGTGACCCCCTAAGTGCTGTTTCTAACCTGGGGGCTCAGCATGAGAACCCGCTGGGCCACTGAGCTGAGAACCAGGTCCTCCCATCCAGCTGTGCTCAGCATCAAGGGTCACTTTGACGTCCACCCTTCGCTCCTGGCCAAGTTGTATCAGCAGGGTTTCTTGCCCCGAGCAAGCTCGGGGCTGGGACTTTGACTCACATCAAAGTCTGGGAGTCATTCAGCAGAGTTTTTCTTGCATTCATTGAACTGTCTGCTTTCTACTACAGGCAGCTAAGGATATTGGGGTACAATAGTCATTGTGACTGGCACGGCACCGCATCCCAGCAAACCGAATGCTAATGCAGATTCGGTGAACCAAAGAGCCATGCCTGTGACATCGGGAGAAGAAAGCAGCTCGGGTAAACGTGGCTGCTTCAGCGAGGGTGCTCCAAGCAGTCGTCCCTGAGAGGGCTTGAAACCCCAGCAGTGACGAGAAGGCGGCGGCAGGCACGTGGTGAGTCCAGGAAACATTCTCGGTCAGAGGAACCGGGATAGGAAGGGCCTGAAGCAGCTGGAGCTGGACCAGCTGGGAAGGTAAGCAGCCACTGTGGCAGCCCAGGGAGAGGACAGGCAGGGACGCAGGGGCCGGCAGGAGCGTGGCAGCTGTGTCATCGATGTGCTGACAACACCCTCTGCCAACTGTGCAGGGAGTAGGTGAGTCAAGGGCAAGGAAGGCGGATGGGGGACCTGGTGAGCAGTGGATCTGCTGACAGCTGCAAGACAAGTGTGGCTTTGGATGACCCAAGAGAGAGGAGGAGCAGGCAGCAGGCTGGGGAGGGAGGTGGGGGCAGTGGGCAGGCCCCCAGGCTGTCCCTGCGGGTGTCCCTGGATGGACCGGTGCACACAGCCCTGTTCAGGGCAGGGAGCACACTGGGTTTTGGCCCTCAGGTGACTCACGCGGATCAGAACATGGGGACTGCGTCACATGCCGAGGACTTCGGACATGGGTGAAGCAGTGTGGCTGTCATCCTCCCTCTGGCTCCTTCAGTAGCTGCGTCCTGAGCGACTGCAGTGGGCCTGGCCCTGCTGGAGGGAGCCTGGAACGAGGCAGCCAGGTCCCTGCCCTGAGGAGCTGGGACCTGCGAATCTGTGAGGGCAACGCCGGCCTTCTGTAATACTGCGATTTCACGGGAAGGAATTCGTGCGCTCCAGTGGAGCGGGGAGCCTTTTCTACAGTGCTCAGAGCTGGCCGCACACAGTAAAGAGAGACAGATGGTGGCAGGCCCGGGTCCCAGAACAGTACTGCTTTGGGGAGGCACTGGGGGTCCCCAGACTCCGCCCTCTGACCCTGGGTGCTGGGAGCCCTGTCCCTCCCAGGGCTCGCAGTGCTGGGACTTCTGGGAGGGGAGCTGCGGTGCCGAATCTGCCTGGGACTGAGCCGTGAGCAGCATGATTAAGACTGCAGCCTGTCTGTTAACCAGTTCCCTCTTCCGTGGCTGAGAATTTAAACAGGTTTGTCACCCATGGCCTGTGATTTCTGCAGGCAGTCTGTCCATCAGAATCCGCTCTACATCAGGGTAAACGTTACCTGTGGCTGAAGCCAACACCGTAGTGCTGCCACCTCGGACCTCTGAAGACGCAAGGTAGGAGTCCAGGAAGGACACGACCCCTGAGAAGGCCGGGGTCACCCGCCAGCCCCTGGGTGTGACACAGCACTGTGTGGCCTGCATCCTCACTGCCCGGGCTGCAGCCCTGCGCCGACCGCTCCAGCCACCCCTGCCCAGCAAAGCCGGCTCCGCGCTGGACTGTGGGCTCCGAGCTGGACTGTGGGCTCCGCGGGGCAGCGCCACAGGGCTGTCTCTGTCTCTCCCCTTCGGGCATGCTCGGTTCTTCCAAAATAAGCCATGCCTCCTGCCCAAGGGGCTAACCTTCCTTTGGTTGTCCTCCCTTCAGTGATAAGAAAGTGAAAGCTCCAGGTAGCAAGGAGCAATCACCTCCCAAAGAGCGCCTCCTCACCAGGGCAGGAACCACTGTGCCGACCGACATCTTTTCCCTCTGCTGAAAACTGGGTCAAGTGCCTGGCCAGCTCAGGACCCCAGAACTGGAATTGATCTTTGGGGACGATTAACAGAGAGAAGAGTCTGTCAGCTGTGGCAGTCTTGCCGTCAGCAGGAATACTCTGACATGTTTTTCATCAATGAATTTTGACTGAAGTAATGAAGATATCCAGACACAACTCCCTGTCAGTTGGAGCCAGGAAAGTTCAGCGTATTTTACTATTAATGGAAACATCAGAACACAGCAAGCTTTTTGGCCAAAGAAAGTTCCAGAAGGATTTTGCAGGTATTACATCTTTTAATCCCATGTTGAAAATACATAATTTATCATCTGGAAAGGAACTCAGGTAATTGCTTGAGACAATTGACAAATGGTCATGATCTAGAAATTCCTTCTGCTTCCCATGAGCAAGGAAAGGAATGTTATTATATTATGTTGTCAAAACGTCTGCCCAGGAGATGCACCCGAAAGGTTACTACGGAAGTGAAGGCTATCACTCATGACTGGGGACACTGCCTTGTCTGTCTCTCTCTCCCATCTCCAAGCCCGTGGCACCCCATCTTGTCACCTCCAGCCATGTCACCAACTCTGTAGGACGCAGATCACAGGATGCACATGAAGGCCGCCCAGACATGCAAAATGTTACTTCCTGGAAGGTAACTTAGAATTCACTCCATCCCTACCTCGCTGATTCCAATGGTCATTTCCATTGTCATATTTGTTTAGATCTCTTTATGGGCTGGGCTTTTGCTCTACCTAGCGTCCTTCCAAGACCTGTTATTTCTATCACTGCAGCTTTATGTTACCAAGGAGAGCTACTGTCTGTGCGGGCGTTTGGGGTTGATGTTTAAGAAATGTGAGAACCTAGGGCTCCAAGTGGCATCGGTCCCCACTGAGCGTGCAAGACAGATGTGTTCTGATGTTTCCATGAAATGTGTTCAGCTGTGCTGTGCTACAGTGATAAGAAGCCGCAAAGGCAGCTCCACCTGTGAACAGAGGCGCTGCCGTATTAGGTGGATCTGAGCTATAGGACCAGGTCACAGGGAGGAACTATGTGATCATCCAATAGCCAGGGAAAGAACAGACATTTGATTCAGCCCTACAGCCAAAGTTTTCTAAAAACTCTAAATAAAATAGGATAGACAACATGGTTAAAAAATACTCATCTCAAAGCAAAAGTCAGCAGCATGGTAACCAATGAAATTGGACCAGATAAAAGGCATAAATACAGGAGAGAGAGGGAGAGAGAGACAGAGGGAGAGAGAGAGAACATTTTTGTAGATGACCTTATTCTATATCCAGAAGATCCAAGAAAAATTATAGTGCAAAATTGTTTAAAGTGATGCTATCGTTTTTGGTTTCTGATTAACTGTTTGCCCATTTATCGTGCTTTGGCCTTTTCTTTCTTGACGGGTTGATGGTCAGTGTTTGCGTGAGGGATTCTCCTGTAAGCTTCATGTGTATCCCATAAGTCTTTACCACTTTTGAAAAATTTTTAAATGCATTTTTTCATGTTTTAGCATTGAAATCTCTGAGCTAGAAGTCTGTCTTATGATGCCCCTGGCGCATTACCACTGCAGGGACCCTGGAGCAACTGCACTGTGCCTGTCAGGGCGTGGACTTGGTTACGGCTCCTCACGTTTTTACTACTGCACTTTCAATTACAAGTATTGCTCATAATCGTCCTTTCAGGTGTCTTCAGAAAACGCTCCCTGTAGTTTGGCATTGAAATAAAGCTATTTTGGATGCAGAAACACACAGAAATAGAGCACCAGGGCCCAGATTTGTGTCTTTGTGATGCATTTCCACACTAGACAAATCACTGCCATTCTACGTTTCCTTGCAGAGCCACTGCCAGGCTTTACTGGCCCTAGGAAAGGAACAGACCGGCAAGTGGATGGAGCTGGGGTGCCTTTTGTTCCTGCAGCGCATGACAAAGGATTGCCCAGTACACAGTCAGAAGTGCAACTGAAGCAAGGAGGATTTGTCAAATTCTTTGAACAAAGAAAAGAAATATCAAAGCTGTGAGAACCAGTACATCTCCATGCAGGGATAGTGCCAAAATGCCAAATGCCAAGTGGCAATTTCACCAAACTTCCTGCTGATTTTGAACAGAAGCTGCCAAAGTTCTGATTGCACATGATGCAACTAAGAAAAAAAAGATTGAAACACAGATTTTTACCAAATAGGAAATGCTGTGCATGGTGCCACAAACGCTGGAGGCCAGGAGGTTGTGATCGCCAACTCAGGGCTCGTGGCAGCAATCTCCGCTGTCGGGGCTGAGCCGACAGCCGAATCATCAGCCGAATTTTCTATTCAGCTGTAAATCACCAAGTGGATTATCACCAAGAGGATGAGTCGCCCCTGGAAGACACTTGCACTCTGCACAGGGAAGTGGGCAGCCGTAGAGAACTAACTGAATATTACAGGACTGATGTGTGGGTGAGTCAGCAGGGGAGCCAGAGGACTCCTTGGAGGATCCACAGGAAGAGGGCAGTGGTGCCCGACTGTAGCTTCAGGGTTGTCCCGTGGAACACTGAGCAGGGAAAAGATCTCGGGGCATGGACTGCGTGTGGCCTGACTGGCCAAGAGTTTTCATAAGCCTCGCTGGCAAGGTTCACTGCCACAATCGTCCCGTGTATTTTTCTTCCTTCTCTGTCTGGCTTTGTCCACCACACAGGTGTGTTCCCAAAGGTCCCCTCATAGTGCTGTGGCCTCCTCCATGTTCCACACTGTCGGGTCTCAGTGTGTCCCCTCCCATCGTGCCCCCCAAGTCTGTGCACAAATGAGAAGCTGGAGCCTTGTAGTCTAAGGTGGAGCCGCGTTCTCTTCAATGTGACTCTTTGGATATCAGCTCACCCAACTCAGTTTTTTAAAAATCTGTAACTTTTATGTACAGTGAAAAAGTATCACTCAGTGGCATCTTATTTTAAGTCCTCTTATTTTTAGTAAATGTCAAAGAGGTTGTGTCTTCTCCACATCTTTACTAAACCTATTAAAACAAAGCAAGTGAATCAGTCTTTACTGTAGTAACAAAGGAGCATGGATACATCCCCTACTTTTCTATTGTACAATTGTATTTTAGTGTTATAATAACCAGCTGTGCATCTCGGTTCCTTTCCGTCAGGACTACAGGAAGCAATCGATGTGTTTGCCCTCTTGGTATACAATGGCTAGGAGTCTGCATGTGTGCAAAAGTGGCAAAATGTGGTTTGGAGGCAGCTTCATGCTCTGGCCAACTGGTTGTGCATTTGTTTACCCAAGCATTACCAGAAGTCCAGTAGACCCACCCCTCCAAGATTTGTTTTTAAAAAAGTTTTCCTTTGATTTTTCAGGTAGAATAGCCCAATTCATTGGCACATGAAAATCCAGACTGACAAGTTTTGAAGGAAGTCAAAAGCAAGTCATCAGATTCCTCATTATGGATGATGAAGATGATGCTTATGGTAAAATACATGCTTTCATAACAGAAGACTTGTGTGGTTGATGATGATGATGGTGGTGGTCATAAGGATGATGACTTTGACACTGGCCATGTGCACCTAAGTTCCTATGGCAGTGAAATTGAGCAAGAATCAAGATGCACTCACAGGGAATGCAACGTCTTTGATTCAGACAATGAAGAAAATAGCAATGCAAGTACATATTTGACTCATTAAAATGCGTGAGGAGGAAAATGGCCACACCCAAATGGAATGATCCAGTTTCAAAAGTAGGTCTGAAAATACAATGAAGTCTTGGCAGGGGTGAAATGTGTTGGATAGAATGCCAACACTGCCATTTAGTGTTGGAAACTGTAACAGACAAAATGCTATAAAGCACTGTGAAAGACACAGACTGAAATGCATGTAAAACATTCTGTGTACATCAATAGCAATGTTTAAAAATGTATTTATTATATGACACCTCACTAGCTGAACTGAAATCACTCCTAGTTATACTGTATTTAGCACAGGAATGTAAAAGACTTATGGAAAAGCGATGAGTCAAAATAGGAGACAAAACTTTATACTTTGTAGATGTGAAGGCTTATTATTCTTTCAGTTTAGACATTTACCCTAGAACTCAGCCATCAGGTCCTTATTTGTATAGTAATAAACTGAATTTTGCTGTGAACAGACTTGTGCTCCCATCTCCCAAACTAATCAGGATGTGACATTATACAACTGGTCTGCCAGACTCCAGTTTATGTTATATTTTCTAACAGAGCACAAGTTGACCAGCACAGGAACTGTACATAGGAGCAAACAAAAATTCCAAATGAAATATTGCAATTTCAAAACAAAGAATTGTGTAATACAATCTTTGAATTTTGGAAAGATATAACATTGGCCTTATATATGGTAAGGAAAATCAAACTGCTACTGCTGAAGTCAACATTGTGCCATGATGGAAATACTGGTAGGGAAACCTCATCAAAACGGAAGCCCACAGTAGAAGCTTTCAATAAAACTGAGCATAGATTAGATGTTGTCAGTGAGTTATGGAGCAACTATGATGTCACTGAAAACACAAAGATTGGACAATGTCTCTTTTACTTAATCCTAAATATATGTGGCATAGTTTGATAGTTTATAAAATAAAAAAGAATAACAAGTGCAACGTATCATGGAGAAGTTTTCTTAGAGGACTGGGACTGGAGCTCAGAAGAGATCATTTACAGCAGAGGAAAAGCAAAACGTTTCTGCTCAGGGAACTACGTGAAAAATTGTAGAGCACACGAGTGAGCTGATGGGTGAACAGGCAGACACAGTGTCATCAAGACCCCCAGGACAACAGGAAAGCAAAGAAGATGTCAACTGTGCCCTACAAGAAAGGGCAGGAAACGAAACCTACGCACTATCTGTGTGGAACATGCAGTTGTCGTGTGTGAACACTGCCTGGTGGAACAGCGGAAGCAAAGCTTATCTTCGCAGCAGTATTTTCACTCCGATGTTATCTTCTAGGTTTTTAAGCAAGCACATAGCTGATGTGACAGCATTGATGGGATTCTAAATGCACAGTACATACTAGGAATTCAGTAATGTATTTTATTGATATTTTATGCCCCTGTTAACTACACACTGTATATATAATAAGAACCTCCTGACAAAACAGCAAGACCACTGAGATGTCAAGTATGTCCTACAAAAAGGTCAGGAAAGGAAAAGACCTGTGCTGTCAGCGTAAGGGACCCGTGTGCAATGTGTGCAGATACGTTGTCATGTGCCTTAGATAACTGAAGTAGAGAGTTCTTAGAGAGATGTTGTTATTTTCATTATAGCTCATATAGGAATTTATTTCTAATGTTATGTTTTAGACTTTATGCACCAAAAACCAGTCATGGTTGAAAATTCTAGTGCTTTTTATAAGCACTCAATATTAAAAACTCTATTTTATTTTGTGATTTCTCTGCTAAGTATTCATTGTTTAATAAAACTCATAAAATTAAAATTAATAATTCATCAATAGAACTCTTCTAAAGACTAAAGACAAATCTGACCGAGCGCATGTATGCACTTTGATGACAAAATTAGTCTCACACGCAAAGCCCTTACGTGAAAGGGAAGTATCCGAGCTAGAGGAGTGGGCATAATAAATAGCCGGGGTCAGATAGTTTATTTTCCGAGCTGGGAATTTCCAGTATATCCAACATGAGACTGAAGAGACAACACTGTGTGCGGCAGGAAGGGTAAGGAGATAGAGACAGGCGGATAGATGGACAGATGCACAGGTGCTGGCAACTTGGTGAAATAGCTTCCTACTTTAGGCTCAAACAGATAATTTATTTAGCAACATATGTATCCCCCAAAAATACTTCTTTCCCCTTTCCTGCATTTCCTGTATTATTTAGTCTATAGTGGTGACTTTGCTTTAAAAGATTGTTCTATTTCAGAGCTAGGATTGATTATTGGTTTGTTTCAGCTAAGGACAGACACTGAACACTGTAACCCCAATTTAACATGTCACTAGTTTGGCAATAAGGGCTTATTTTTAATGGACTGGAAGAAAAATACTATTGTGTGTGTATGTGTTTCAAAAAGCCAATGTTCTTATGCTTCTTTAGAAAACAGTGTCACAAATTTCAAAATTATAATATACACCGTAAAAGCAGCAAGAAGATTAGAAAGTACCTAGTTCAATCTTCTCCTTTTATAGAAAGAAAAAAACTTTAAAAACTGGCTTCTTCCAGACTTTTAACAAGCCGGTGAGAGACTGCAGAGCACCCGCATTCTGACTGTTGCAGCCGGTCTGCTCAGGCTCCTTCTCTGACCAAGCGGTGCCTCTCAAAGCCGCCTGGGCCTGTGCAGCCTTCAGCCAGTTGCCATTAAGCTCATGAATGCCTGGAACCCTGAGACCCCTGTGTCAGCTTCCTGGACCTGTCAGCTGCCAGTGACACATAGCAAGGAGGTTTTGCTTGGTGGAACTCACACTGAAATCCAAAAGATCAAGCGTCTTGACCACCCATGGCGCCCGAGTGGAGGCAGCTACACTTGATCTTAGCCAAAAGGCAAAGAATTGATGAGCAGAGCAAACTAAGAAGAGAGATTCACACATGCCTCCCCCACCTCCCGGTTGAGGAAATTGAGGTGAAACAAGAAAACACACAGCTGCAGGAGAAAGGCTGCTCATTCCATGGTTGCATTCTGCAACCCAAATCCTGTGCGAGTCTGTAAAGCACTGGAGATTTAGCAAGGCCTCCAGCCCAATCAATAACTAATATGTGGAAGTGAGGGACGGAGGTCTCACTGCAGTTTTCCAGGACCTATTAAAAGTATTTTCAGTTCCTTGTAGAATTGCAAGCCTTTCTCTCCTAGCTCTGCCAAAGGGTTTTTATTTTATTTGTTCCTGCATTTTGGATGGCCTCTGCTGGCTGTGGGACGGATCTGATTATGTCATTCCCTTGGCCCTGTCCCCCAGGCTCTGTGATTGGAGCCCACTGGAGGTGGATTCCAAGCCTGCTGCCCCAGTGGGAGCAGAAGGGGTGTTTCTCAGCACCCCGGCTCCTTCTCTCCCCTGTGGTCTAGTGCCTGGCGTTCCTACTGAGGACAGTCCCAGGGTACTTAGGACCCCACGGTTCTGTTTTTGCTCCACTATTTGCTTCAGGGCCAGAGGAGACCCCAGCAAAATTCTGGCAGGCACCTTTCAGCCTTCGCTTCTGAGTAGAAGCCTGGCTGGTCTGGCTGGTGTTCAGGATGTGAAATCAATAGCAAACTGCACACCGATGCTGCCTGCATAGCTCCCGTCCCCCCTGCAGACTGCAAAGCCGAGTCATGAGCTCGCAGTGGCCGAGGCTCCCCAGGCTTCCCTCTCGGAGCTCTGCCTCCCTGTCCACCCAGCAAGGACGAGCTGACCAAACTCCAGCCACCGATTCTCAACAAAGGCTGACGTCAATGCCAGGCATGTCCACAAGGGCATGGCGATGTTTGCCCTCACCAGTCTTCAGAATGCAGCAGTGCTAATGCCAGAAGGACGCCCTGTGATTGGCAAAGTTCTCTTTGAAACAGAACCTAATTACAGCAATTTTCAGCACAGAGCTGCTGGAATTCATGGCAGGCTGGCTTTGCAGGAGAAGGCCGTGGGTTCCACAAGCAGGGAGAGGGCTCCTGTGCTGGATCACGGTGCCCAGCAGCCCTGTAGAGCTTCCTGGGCTGTGCCGCTCATGTGGTGACACCTGCTTCTCCTTCCCACCCCAGCGGGATGGAAACTGTGCTGCTGTTTCTTTCACAAGGCAGATCCAGGAAGACCCAGGCTCTCTGTGAACCGCAAAGATGGAGAGGAGGCCCCACTCCTGCTCTGTGGATCCAAGTGTAGGGGATCAGCATGCCGTGGGGGCTGCAGGGCTGTGCTGCTTCTGCTCCCTGGGCCCCTCTTCCTCCACACAGTGACTGACTGGAGGGCTCGGAGGCCCCCGGGACCGGCTCCTCATCTGTATCTGAATATGCAGAGTCACATTGATGACTAAGGTTTTTTTTTTTTTGATGACTAAGGTTTTTATAAACAATTGCTTCTAATTCTCGGTGTGGTTCTAATAGCCACTCAGCATGAGGGCCCTGTGAGTCTTCTTTCAGGGTCAAAGTTTATGCTGTCATGGAACAAAGCAAAGAACCAAGGGCTGGAGCACAGGTCTGAGTTATCTGGAAGGGGAGGCGCAGTGTGACTTGGGGACAGTGCTCTGTGGGAAGAGGAAGCTCGGGATCTTCATGGCTCTGGGTGCACAGCGGGCAGGGAGTGCAGGGCTGCAGGCAGAGCTGGAAGGCAGCAAGGCCAGGACTGGAGCAGCAGCCACCCCGGAGCCCTGCCCGGCTCAGGGCCTCACTCCAATCCATCTTCAAGGTGGCAGAGAGCAGCTGACAGGATGTAGGATCAGCTTCCTGCTGAAGACACCGCGGGCTGCTGGATCTTCCTCTGCTGGCCTCGGTGACTTCCTGAGGAGCTGAGCTTGTGCAGAGCTACCTCGGGAACTGCACAGATGCGGGGACACCTGAGGAGGATAAAGATGCTCATCTCCTCTGCCTCCTCCTGGGCATCAATTCTGACAATCCATCAAAAGCAAGGATAATCAACTTTGCCTGGTACTATTCTTAAATACCAACACTTTTATAGCAATGAGCTGGCTATTTTCTAGTTATTTATGGATTTTTTCCTCTTTAAAGATGAATTATGGTATCACAGAAGAGATAAATTAGTATAAAATCTTTAGAGGGAGAAAGACATAGATGATTCAACTTTGCTGACCACCAGTCATGAGACCTTGGGGATGAAGTCGGCACCCTGGGGTCCTGCTTTCTGGGCAGCTGTGCAGACCGGAAGGGAGAGCGCTGGGTCATACAACACAAAAATGTACCCGTGCATGGTCGCCACCAGTAAGCGGGGGCCGTTGTTACTGTCTTATTCTGCAGCCCCTCTATTTGGTAGGCGTGGGAGGAGGATATGATGGCACAGTCACAATTATTTTGAACTGTGTTTTCTATTGTCCTTCCATTTTTCCTATTCTCATGAGTCCAGTAGCTGTTGGAAGGAATCCATAAACCTCACAGCCTATTTATCCACTGATGCCAATGAAGCCAGGCCGAATCCAGAGCAGATGAGCTCACGATGTTTGGTTCAAAAGCCCAAGACCTTCTGGTCTCACTTACTACACTACTTGCAAGTGACCTGTCCAGCTATTGCCTCAACAGGGTAGCCAGCTGGACTAACTACATTTGGAGCTTGTTGACAAATGGAAGGCTGCCGCAACCGCTTCTTTTGTGTTGCCCAGGCATCCGGGTGTGGTCAGATTGTGAAGGTGAGAAGAATAGATCCCCCCAGTACCCCTTTCACATATTTACTTCCTGGTTGGTGGTCAGATGGGTGAGACCAAAACCAGACTGGCTTAGGCCCAACTGGAGCAGACAGCTGGTTGGAGAGACAGCTGGGTGCTCCTGGTCAGGAAGACCCAGGACACTGCGTCCTGTGTGATGGCAGCACAGGTTGAAACACTTTGCATGTGCTCACTATTGAGAATATTGAATTATGTCCCCCACTATTCCTATAGGTCCCCCCACACACTTTCTTCCTGCTGAGCTCACAATGCACGGGCTGATGTGGCTGTCAAAAAACTAATGGGGGCTGAGGGTACAATTCAGGGTCTCCATGCTTGGTCTGCATACACAAGACCACAGATTCAGCTCAGCACCACACAGGCACATGCGCACGTGCGCACTTACACACACACACACACACACCCATGGCCCTGGGGATGTGGCCTCCACGTGGGCTGCACACTGGCTCTGCTTTCTCTCACCTGGCTGGGCTATGTCACCCTAATCCATTAACCTTCAAAAAGTTTGCAGCAAATCCGGAAGAGGAAAAAGACTCACATCCTATTAGATGACAGGCTGAAAATAGCTGAAAAAGCAATGTTGGGGACACTGGCCGTGCCTCTGCTGGGGTGGGGTGAACCCCAGTGATGATGGCAGCTGGCTTACACCAGCCGCTCACAACATTGCGACTCTTAGTTGGTGACAGCCCATCCAGACCACAGGTGGGGCCTATGTGACAGTGACCATTTCATACATGAGCAGACAAGGGTTAAATAACTGGTCCATCAGGGACTGGTGAGGAAGATTCAACCTTTCTCCCGGGCTGGGGGTGCAGATCACCGTGAAGATTTTGGGGTCAGTAACAGTGCCAGGAAAGCAGGAGGAGCAGGGAGGGAGGAAGGAAGGCAGGAGAGGGAGGAAGAGGAGGAAGACAGTGACGAGGAAGAAGGGGAAGATGAGGCCATCTTCCCCAGAACCATGGAATGAATGGAGTTCAGGTACAGCTATACCTGTGTGTTCAATAGTTTTATCTGTTTTATGTTCTAGCAAGTTAAGTTTTTCCATTTTAGCATTTAGTTCTTTGATCCATGTTGATTTTAGTTTAGCACACAGTGAGAGCTATGGGTCTAGACTCAATCTTCTGCATGCAGACAGCCAGTCTTCCCAGCATCATGTATTAAGGAGCCACTTGGTCTAAGATCAGGTAGCTGAATGTACCTGGGGTTGCATCTTCTGCTTTGTTTCACTGATCCACGTCTCTGCCTTTGTGGCAGTACCATGCTGTTTTTATCACTGTAGCTTTATGATATAAGTTAAAGTTATATCATATTATATCACAGGATTGTGATATCCCCTGCTTTACTCTTGTTCCCTAGGATTGCTTTTGATAGTCTGGGTTTCTTCCAGTTCAATGTGATTTTTGGATTGTTCGCTCTAATCCTGTGAGGAATGCCATTTGTACTTTGACTGGAAGTATATTAAAGATGTATATGAGTTTTGGAAGTATGGCCATTTTTATAATATTGGTTCTCCCTGTCTGAAAATGGACATATCTTCCGATTTTCTGGTCTTCTTCAATTTCCTTTCTCAGAATATCTAAGTCTTTAATTTTTCTTGATGCTATTGTGAATGGTATTATTTTCATAGTTTCTTTCTCAGTTAGTTCATGATCGGTGTGCAGGAATGTTATTGATTGTTGTATGCTGATTTTGTATCCTGCTGCACTTCTGAATTTGGTTATTTGTTCTAGGAGTCTTAGGTGGGATTTTTGTGTCTCCTATATAGAGGATCATGTCATCTTAAAATGATGATAACTTGACCCCTTCCTTATCTATACACATCACTTCTGTTTCTTTCTCTTGCCTAATTATTCTGACTAATATTTCAAGTACTATATTGAACAGAAGTGATGATAGCAGGCATCTTTGTCTTGTTCTTGGTTTAGAGGAAATTCTTTCAGGTTTTTTTTAACCATTTTAATATGATTTTGGCAGTAGGTATTTTATAAAGAGCTTTTTTTCAGATTGATGTAGGATCTTTCTATTCCTATGTTCTTCACTCTGTTTTTATTCTAGTCTAAAGATCTTTTACTTGTTCTTAAAGGACAAGTCTGCTACTGAAGAATTCTCAATTTTCATTTATCCAGGACCATTTTAATGTCTTCTTCATTTTGGAAAGCTAGTTCTTCTAGATGTAGAATTCTTGGTTGGCAGTCTTTGTTCTTCAATACTTACCATATGTCACATCAAGTGTGCTGGTCAGTGTTTTGCTTCTGTGCAAAATCCTAGCTTAAATAAACTTAGAGGAGGAAAGTTTTATTTTGACTTATGGTTGTGGGGTTTGGTACATGGTTGATGGCTCCATTGCTTTTAGGCCTGTGCAGGGGCAGAAACATGGCAGAAGCATGTGGGAGAGGAAAGACACTCACCTGTGGCAGCCAAGAAATAGCAAAACAGCCAGAAAGAGAAAGAGCAGGGATGACACAGTTCCCAAGGTTATACCTCCATGATCACCCCTTCACATAAGATTTCATTGCCTCCTCATGATTTCATCAAATTATGATCACATTAATAGATTAATCTAATAATAAAGTTAGAGCCTCCATGATCCGATCTCTTTGCCCCCAAAGCCCATCAACAACTGAGTGTTCAACATAGCGGGTTTTGGAGAGGGTACGTTTCAAATCCAAGCCACAATGCAAGGGTTTCTTGGCAGCAACAAATTGTTAATCTCATTGATGATGATGTTTATGTGATTAATTTATTTTCCCTTTTGAAATTTTGTCTTTACTTAGATAGTTTGATTATGATTTGTGTAAATGTGCATCTCTGCATTTTCTTCCTTGGAGCTTTTTGGACAGTAGATCATTGTCAGCCATCAAATCTAGGAAGCTGACAGGCATTGTTTTCAATTTTATCTCTGATCCTTTCTCTCTCTTAAGATTCCCATTCTGATTAAGTTGGTACATTGGATGATGTCTACCAGACCTCTGAAGTTCTGTTCCTTTTTCTTTAACTTCCTTTCCTCAGTCCAGATAAGCTCAATATGGCGAGGTATTCTAATTGACGCCTTTGATTCTTTAGACATGGTTTCCTTCAGTTTGCTGTAGTAGCTGATTTTAAGTTTCTGTGTTGTAAGCCAATGTGTTTACTACCTCAAGATCTGTTTCTGCGGGAAGTTTCTGTGTGCATGGACCACTCTCCCCTGGTCCCTTCTAGGTCTTTGTTTTGACAGTTTGAGATTTTAAATACTATAACATGGCAACCTTGAGACTTCCTTTTCCTTTCCAGGATGTCCTTTGTTATTCATCCTCATTGGTGTCTTCGCTATTTGTTTTCCTGAACTACTTCTACAAAGATGTGCACAGCTCTGTTCATGGCTACTGCAGCACTGCCTGCTCTGCTGAGAGGTGATCTGCCAAGACACAGATGCCCGTGGAGGCCTTGACTCCCTGGGCTTCCTTGCCTTCACTAGGGCTCCACGCAGGCACTGCCCGATGGCTCACCTCTGCCTTGGCCTTCGCTGTGAGAGCAGCCGGAGATGCAGCAGCACTATGATCTCTCCTGGATGTGCACACGGCCTCCACCCTGACAGCTCAGTAAGGCCTCCAGTGCTGGTGGACAGCGTCCCTCCGGGCGTGTCTGCCTGGAGCCTCAGAATGTCCTGATTTGGAAACATGTTCTTTGCAGGGCAGTTAGTTAAGACGATGTCATCTCAGATGTGGGGTCCTGAGTTGAATGATGGGTCCACATCAGAGTGTCACATAAATCATAGAGAGGCCTCAAGGGAGGAAGCTTCCTGTGGACGGGGTGGCCAGTGGAGCAGTGCAGCCAGCATTGGCGACTGACAGCGCCGGGCACTGACGGAGGCTCCCGAGGCACCCCCAGAGTGAGGAACCTTGTACCTAAGACTTCCAGCCTCCAAGATCGTGAGACACGGCTGATGTAACTGTGTTACGGCACATACGCCCACTGTCCCACTCCCAAGACTCCCCTGTCACCCATTCGGTCTTCAGCCACAACCCCGGAAGCTATGATACTACTCAGCTGCCTCTGGCCATGTGGGACAAGTACTTCAGAGGCAATGTTTGTTCACAGCTGCAAAGGCAAAGCCAGGTCCACTGGTGGCGAGCCTTGGGGAGGGGTCCCTGACAGGTTGGATAATGACAGCTCTCCAGACTTGTGCTCCCTGCTCTGGCCACTGCCCAGCTGCTGGCTTCGTGGCTGAAGTGACTGAGACTGTTTTTTCCCAAGATACCACAGAAATGAGGACAGCAGTGTGAATCGTGCGAGCTGAAATACCACAAAGCTCAGCTTTGTCACCAAGATTTGTCTGCGCCTCAGACTGCTGCAGCCCTTTGGTTAATTTCCAGTCCGGAGAGATCAATTTTGAGAACCTTGCCAGTGTTTTGCTTTCCAGGGTGGATTTTCTGAGATCCTACCCTACCATGGCAGGAGCGTGAGCTCCGGAGTCTCGCCTTCAGAATCACTCACGGGTGATTTCTTGGTATCTGCCTGTCTGTTGGCGGTGCTGGGGTGGAGCCCAGGACGTCATGCCCACGAGGCAAGCGCCCCACCCCAGCTGTTCCCCAGCCCAGCACCATAATTTCACAGGTTTCACTTAAAAATGAACCTAAGCCAAGCAGAAGTGAAGCTCCGTAAGTTCTTGAAATGGGTGGAAGGTGGTGCTTTGCTGTTTCTGTTTACCTTTCTGCCAAAATGATAGATAGGAGGAACATACAGCACATGAATCACTCTTTCCTCTGATACATGAAAACATGAATGGCGAGAACATGACAGAAGGAGAGAAAAGCTAAGTGCTAGGAGATAAGGACGCACAGGCTCTGGAAGTCTCCCTTGAAAGCTGGCCACCGGTGAAACATGGTGGTCATTCACTTCCTGAGAAAAGGTCAAACAGCTTCTTAGCCCTGTTTCCTTCTGGGTTGGCCCTGTCTACATAGAGAGCAGAACCGCCATGTGCCCGGTCCGGTGGCGATTCTCAGGGCGGGGTAGACAATACTTCAGGGAAGCTTGCCTCCGGAACAGTAAAGCCATTATGCCGGGCTTAGTGGAAGTGGGAACGGACGGCCTGGAGGCTACGTGTGTGACCAGACAGAGGAAGACACCAGCTGCCCAGGCTTCTTGCCCCTGCTGCAGTCGTCTCCATCCCATCGTCCGTCCAGCTGGCTTCCAGCTCCAGCTCGGGGTTGTGGAGAGCAGCGCTGGGACATCGTGCTCTGCATCCCGCTCTTTTTTCAGAATGGGGTGGAGAGGCTTTGGCTGTTATTTCCTACCGTTTGCTCTGTTGTAGAATGGCAGGAACTCCACTTGGAGTTCCCGCCTCTGAAAAACAATAGCTCTCACAGACGGTTTCACCTACAAGCTACGTGACTTTGTTTTTTATTAATATTTTAAAAACTAAGGGCCATGAATTTAGCTCAGTGGCTTAAGAGCCTGCCTGGCAAGCGCAAGGTCGTGAGTTCAATCCCCTGTACCAAAAAACTAAGATTTGTTGGCGTGTAAGCTGTACCCTAAAGGCACCCACTTCAGTCAGCCAGTTTAATGACATTTAGGTGAACATTCGGAACCACCTTTACCTACGAAAGTTTCTATCGTTGCCAATCTGCTCACTTACAGCCCTTTGTACCCAGATTCTTCTCCCCAAACTTCAACTACAGACAATTGTTGATCTTTCTGTCAACACAGATTCATTTTGTCATTCTTAGGGTGATATACAAATGGAATCATGCAATGTACACTCTAATTTGACTTCTCAGTGTGAGGTTTTTGAGACTCGGCTGTGTTCTCGTGCACATCTGTGACACAGTCGTTTTTGACGCTGACTGGAATTACATGGTATGAGTACAGTGCAGCTCATTCATCCATAACGCCATACCTTTTTAATAGTGAGGGCTGCAATGAAATCTGCTGTGCACATCACCATATCTGTCTCTGTGCAGAGCTGTCCTCATTTTTCTTAGATAAGGGCCAAGGAACACAATCAGCAGGTAATTATACATTCAACCATTCAAGAAAATGCCCATTTCCTGAAGCACTTCTACCCCAGCAATGCACCAGTGATGTAAATTGTCCCAGATTCTCATCAACACTGGGGATTGCCCATCTGTCTCACGTTAGCCATTTGCAGGGGTGTGTGGAGGCACCTGTCACGGTTTGCAGCCCCCCTGCCCCTAAGTCCCATATGCTAAAGGCTTGAGCACTAGCCTGTGGCACAGTGGGGAGTAGTGAAACCCGTAGCGGGCGGGGCTGAGTAGGAGGAAGTGAGGTCATCGGGGGCATGGCTTCACTAGTGACCGCCTTCCTCTGTTTCATTGTTGAACTTCCAGAGTTCTTTACATATTCTAGATATGAGATATCCATTAAATAGGTACAGTGGATATTTTCTCCCAGTCTAAGGTTTGACTTTTTCTTTTGTAAGCTGCATTTTTTTAAATTTAGCTTTTAATTTTTATGAAGTCCAGCTTATCAACTCTAACTCATTCTCTTCCAGAAATATTATTATTTTAGCCATCATGCCTATTATCTACCTTGTGTTAATTTTGTACATATTTCAAATGGGCTTAAGGTTCTTCCCCACTCTCTCAATATGGATAGGCAGTGCCTGCACACCTGTTGAAAAGCTGGTTTCCTGTTTGTTTGTCTTTTTGAGACAGGGTCTCCTTGTGCAGTTCAGGCTGGCCTTGAGATCACTTTGTGTAGCCCAGGCTGGTCTTGAACTTGCCACGATCCTCCTACCTCAGCCTCCCAAGTGCGGGGATTATAGGTGTGCACCGCCATGCCCAGCTAAAAGTCTGTATTTTTCCCATCAAATTGCGTTTGACTCTTTGTCAGAAATCAACTGCCCACCAACAGTGCACCAGTTTATTTCTTTTCCTGATAGTCATTCAGCCCCTCACAAAACAGGAGGGGAAACAGCTCTGGAGAGACACAGGGTCAGCGTCACTTATGTTCTCGGACGCTGCAAACCTAGAGATCCAGCTCTCCTCTCTCCGATGGGAACCATCCACTCTACAGAGCAAAAGGGCTCTGTGTCCCTCTGTCCTCTGTCTCTGTGTCTATCCGCCTCTCTGCAGGGAAACTGGACACGGGCGCTATCCCGTAGAAGCCTCCACAGTCCTGTGCTGGGCTCCTCACCAGGAGTCAAGGAATTAGCACCCAAGGTGAACCACGGGAGGTGCCGTGGTGTTAAATGCCACCCTCCAGAAGGTTTGTGGCTATGCAGACTAACTCAGCTGTTTCCGACCCGAGACCTGGTGCTCCTGGCCGAACAAGGAGATAAGGAAACACAGAAAGGATTGCCAAGCACTCCCATTTTCTCCTGACAGTAAGCACAATGCGTGCTCATTTTTACAGTCTGTAAAATAAAAACTGAAAATTGCAAAAGACTAAACATTCACATATGTTTTTGAGAGAGATACATCAAAAAGATAACGACAGACCAAAAAACGAGGGAAATAAACTTTAAAACTGCTGCATTAGGTCTTCATTTTGCATCCTGTTGTGAGCAGTTTCCCCTGCTGCTAACTACTCCTCACCGATTCACTGAACTCCTTTGGCCTATTTCAAGTTCAGTTCATTAGAAATAATGTTTGTCGCACATAATTTCTTCACTGTCTCTCTGACTAAATCATATTCTTAGGATACAATCACAGAGGTCAAAATTCTGGGTCAAATGGCATGAATTTCTTAAGGAGTCTGGAACTTCCAAATTATTTGACAAATTTCAGAAGTTTCTATTACTTCTATAAGATTTCACCACTTGTGTGTGAATGTGGAGGGGTCATTTGTTTGAAACAAGGTCACGCTATTCAGTTCATGCTGGCCTGAAAATGCAGTTCTCCTGCCTCAGCCTCCTGCATGCTGGGGTTATAGGTGTGAACCTCTGAGGTCACAGCTCCCTCAGGACTTCAAATAGTCTGCACTTTGCACTCCAGGAGAAAAAGAACGCTGTCTTTGTTTGCTTGTTTCCTTCTTTTTCTTCTGTCTTTCTTCCTTTGTCATGTTATTTCCAACTGCAGGATATTACTAGAGTCATGCATTTGAGGCCAAAGTCACCTGCGTTCCTCAATAATGAAAATACAGAATTACCGGTCTCATAGGAAACGTGGTTTAAGAATGAGTTAATTTGGGGAGACTCTCCTAGAGTTAGAAGTTGAGATTTTGTCCACAGGCCCCGGGTCAGTGGTCAGCTGACTGTGCTGTCCTCTTCTTGCCTCTGGCCAGCTCTTCCTGGGGCTCAGAACAAACACCAGAGGAAGGCAGAGCCAGAGAAGGGGGAGCACCAGAGGGCTTCTCAGCCAGTGAGGAGAGGGCTGGACGACGCCTTCCCTCCCCAGACCCCATGCTCCCCACAGCCCTGCCTGCCGACTCCCCCCACCCAGGCAGAGGGGAGGCAGAGGGAGGCTGTGTCGCTGGAGACCTAGACCCCATGCTCACTGGTGCTTCCTGTTCACCCAGAGCTGAGCCTGAACGTGGGGAACAAGGCCAGGCGGGACTGAGCCCGAGACGGGGGCTCCGAGGACAGAACTGAGCCCGAGCACTGCGGCCGCCTCCTATGCACAGTGGGCTGGGGGACAAGCAGTGTGAGCGCAAGCAGGGAAGGGCAGGCCACGGCGCAGCAGCTGGGGCTGGGGGGCCGGACCCCATCCCTTTCCCCCTGGGGAGAGGCGGTCGGAAGAGGAAGCCCCGCTCCCCTGTCACCAGCACGACCTCTCCAAGCCCGCCCCCACCCCCGTCTGATTACAAGGGGGACAGTAACACCAGGAGGGACACCATGGCTGTCAATGTCCCCTTATCTCAAGGCGAGGGGGACCACACCCTGCGTGGGTGTTGTCTGGGCTGCACTGGCAGTGCCCGCAGCAGAGGAGACCAGCACGGCAGCTGGAAATGCAAGCTTCAGTCAGACTGCAGGAAAACGGCAGCTACGCTCATTACCTGTGCTGCTCCGCCTTCAGTCTGACTGTGCACTAAAACGCACTCCAGGCACGTGTTAAAACCTGGAGGTAACTGGACTTTCTCAGTGTTGTTGCTTTATTTTATTTGTAGTCCTGAGGACCAAACCCAGGGCCTTCACATCGAGCCCAGTGCCCTCTTTATGTATTTGTTGTTTTGGGACAAGGCCTCCAAGTTGCCGGGTTGGTCTTGGTATCGAGACCCTCCTGCCTCAGTCTCCTGAGTAGCGGGGAGCACAGGCAGCCAGAGCCCCGGCCACCTCTATGACCCCGGGGGGCTCTGCAGGCCAGGCTGGCCGCCCATGGCTGTCCAGGCCACAGTGGGTCACCCAGGCTGGCAGGCGGCCCAGTGGGGAGCTCGCTCAGGAAGGACAGTTGATTCACATGTCAAAAGGGGAGCCGCAAGGAATAAATCTCCTGATCCGGATTCCTCTCCTGCCTTTCCCATCCTGAGACTTGATACTTTGGCAAAATAAAAGTTTAAAAACCCTTTAAAACCTAGATCCTATGGCAATATCGCCAATGGAATTATGCTTTAATCTGAAGACGACTTCTCTGCCTCTGTTCCCGATAATGAGGTTCAGCCTTTTCTCCTCAGAATTCTAGCCAATTTCTCAAGATTTCAGAGGGATGTTTTCAACGTATGGTCCCAAGAGTCTGAGGTCCGCGTCCAACACATGTAACACATGTTCTGTGTGCCCAGCCTCCGGCACAGGACACACAACCACTTGGAACACATTCTCAGGGTCAAGACTGAAGGGTGAGCAAGAATGGATAGAGTGTGTCTAACTGTACGATAACCCACACACTCCATTCGGCTGCAACCAAGCAGAGCCTTAGCCAGCTAGGCGGCTGGCGGAACCCAGTAGGGAGGTGACGGAGCCCTGCGGATGGCGAAGCTGGTTTCCAGATGCCGGGTGAACACATTCCTTGAGGTCACAGAGAAAGACATTACCCAGCTGCCTTCCAGGTTAGAGCCCTGGAGACTGTGCCCCAAGCACCAATCTGGTCGATTTCAAGCAATAGAGAAATGGTACCATGAGGGTTCAATAGAAGGTCTGAGTAGTCGAGAAAAGATGGAGGCAGGAAAGCGATGAGGTCCAGGGCCCCCAGCAGAGGTGCCGTCCTCTCTGCCCACCCCGCTCCTTTCACAATATCCACCCACAAACACCAACACCTCTCAGAGGTACACAGCACACACCCAGCGACTCAGAGAAAAACTGACCTCTCCTCTTCCTAACCTCTCGGAGCTGTGACAGGAACAGCCCAGCCGGCCCAGCCCACTTTCCCTGTTGCCACAGGGAGCCGAGGCAGAGAGGGAGATGGAGGAGCAGGGCCCTGGTTCCAAGCCGCTCCTGGGCTCCGAGGGCCCCTGCACATGATCGGGTAGAGACAGCGCCAGAAGTGGTGTTGTGCGTTGTGAGCTGGGTGCTGGCTGAACCAACGAGCCCAGCAGGGAACAAGAGTGGCCCCCAAGTGTGAGTACCATTCATTGACTCCCAGCACACACATGCACCCCTTCATACAAGGGCTCAGGAACTCATTAACCTTCTCTGCCCTCCCTGGGCACCTCAGTCTTACCCGCTGCTGCTGGAAGCATCTGCTGGGACCACTGGCCCCTTCGTGTCACCCTCCTGAAGCGCTGGTCTTGTTTAGGACTTTGTGAAGGCAACAGAAGGGTGTGTTGAAAATAATTAAAAGCACACAATGATTGAAAAGTAGTGCACAAAAGCCAAAGGTAATGGGGGATCCTAGAGGCTCCCCCACTATCCCAAAGTGATACACAACCTATGTGAGAGCTTGATGCTATGACATAAACACAGCTCAAGACAGCATCTCAGGGCTACATCCACCTGGAAGTACACCACGTAAGTCCTCCCTGCCTGAGGCCTGGTACTGTGTTCCAGCCAGGTAACCCAGTGACAACAGCCCACCCTGTGCCTCCCTCCCCGCCCCTGTGCAGAGCCCCCGGTGTTTTGAGCTGGGGCTGTGGGGAAGTCTGCCCAGGTGGGTCTCCTCCAGGGCCCGGGCATGGCTGCCGTGTGCTGTGCTATCAAGGGGCTGGTAAAGAGCAAGCCTGGGCCCCAGATGATGGTCATTAGCAACCCTTGAACTGCCTTGGTCAGCCCAGTCCAGTGTCTTCCCTCAGCTCCAATGCAGGCTGCAGGAGAGGGGGCAGGAGACTCGAGGACAAGAGGCAGAGACCTGCTGTCCTTTTCCTCTCCAGAGTGAGAACACCTACACTCGTAAAGCAAACCCAGGATCCAACCTGACTCAGAGCGTGACTCAACCAACGCACCCTCCAGGGACAGAGCTGACCTCACACATTTCCCCTTGAGGGCTTTAATGGCCTTTTGTCAATAAACATGAAGGTCCACTTGAGGACACTGGGCTCTTGTGGCCTGAGGGAGCGTGGCCGAGGCTCTTGCAGAATCCATGTGGCAGCTCTGGGTGCGTCAGTGACCTTCTGAGATGGGGGAAAGCCCCGAGACCACTCAGGTCTGTGAGTTTGTGGATGTCATGTGCGTCTTCCATGTTTTCCTTCTCTGAGTTCACAGAGGTGAGGAAAGTGAATTAAAGGGCAGAAGAAAAATCCAGAAATTCAAAAGGCAGTAGCTTAAACAATCACACGAGTGCCACTGTCATGTTTGCCAGGGAACTTGTGATCCTAGGGCAGTGCCTGGAACACAGCAGCAGGAAGCCAACATTTGTGGAGTGAATAAATGAGATTCAGAGTCACTAATCAGGAGGTTAGCTTTGTTTAACATTCACTGGAGAGAAAAATGAGGTCCGAGGTGGAACTCACACATTGCAGAAGAGGAGGTCTTTAAGGCTCATTCACTGAAGAGCTGGTGGGTACCTGGCTGCCGGTGGGACTCAGGGCATGTTTAGCTAACTGGGCTGCTAACTAAATGTGAGCATGGAGAAAACTGCTAGGTTACCTCCCCCGTCACTTCTGTAACACAAATAACCTGCTGGCGTCCGCCCTTGGGGTTTTCTCTCCACAGAGCAGGTGAGAGTCAGCACCCAGCTGCCGGGGCCTGGGCTGTCACACCCAGCTCCACCCACAGGGCTTGGAGTAGGGCCAAGTGTGTCTCCCAGAGGTGCCTGCACTAGGAGCACCGTCCCTGCTATGGTGAAGCCTGGGTGGTGAACACCAGGCTCGCTGAAGAACGCCAGGTCAAGGAGACCCACCCAGATGGACAGATGGACACTCTCATCTGTGAGCAGAACAGGTCTCCAGTGAGCACAAGTCCCAAGACAGCAGGCTGTTATAAAACAGCATGGCCGGCCCAGCGCATCCTCCTGCCCCCAGCACGTTCTGTGGCTCCTCTCTCACACACAGGCACAAGTCCATGAGCCCCTCAGCAGAAGCTGAGGCCAGCACTGTGCTCTTGGGCCTCCAAAACTGTGAACCAAGATAAACATCTTTTCTTTATAAAGTTATCTAGCCTGGGGTGTTTTGATACAATAGCACAAGAAAGACTACAACATTATCCTACTCCAAACCTTCAAGTCAGCCAAAGGGGGTCTGGAAAATGCTGGCAAATCTCATGATGAATGAAGTTTTGGGGGTCACTGGAAAGCCCAGCCACCCTGCTCTGGGCTGACAGGAGCCGGGCCAGGGTGCTAAGAAAGTGCTGAGGAGCTGGGAGGAAGGCCTCACTGTGAACCTGTCCATTGAGTGTCATCAGCAAATGGCCCTCCCTTCCCTCCTACCAACCACACCACTCTGTCGAGGCCACTAGGTTTGCCGGGAGATGGTCCCGAGGTGTTAGCAGTGGTCCTGGCTCTGTGGGTCACATTACTCAGAGGAATGGCCAGTCCTCACAGGACACAACCCCCTCACAAACCCCTTGATTCTGCTCTTCCCCATCCAGCTGACGACGCCCCTGATGCTGCCAGTGTATCTCGGTGGTGGTTTGTACAGTATTTCGAGGTTCCCCCAGTCATGTCCTCGTAGGTGGGCTCTTTGGAGGTAGCTAGTGTGTGCCAGGATTAAGATGCGATGCTGGGGTTAACATGGTGTGATGCTAGGATAAAGGGGGTCCCACAGTGGGTGTGAATGCCACCTGCCCTAAGGGGCAGGAAGCAGGCTTTGTGGTCACCTGCTGCTTGCTGATTTCTTGTCTTCCTGCCTTCTGCCTTCCATGAACTGTCCCTGTTTTGTGATGTCCCTCTGCCATGCCACCTTGCCTTGGAGCCAGCTGACTGTGAACCGAAACCTCTACAAACCTTTCCTCCTTTAACTTTGCATGTTGGGTATTTTGTCTCAGCAAAATAACTAAGACAGTTTCACATGATGGATGGTGGTTTAATCAGCAGAATTTGGTTCATTCCAAAGGAATTTTACCTTCTTTACACAGTGTTGATGTTGAGGGTGACCCACAAATAGAGGCAATGCCAGCTGTCCCTGTCCACACAGCCTTCTTCACCATGGTGGCACACGGTTAGTGGAGGTGAAGACATGCTTCACACTTCTTGCATGTGCTCACCCCCCCGTGTACATGTGTGTCACACATACACACAGACTCTACATAGTATGCCACCTCGCTGTGTTTCAGAAATCATGCCCTCCTTGTTTTACATTAATAGTAACCATAGTGCCCCCCAAGACTAATTCACCACTCATCTACACCAGTGTTCCATCTCTGAGAGAATTTCTAAAAGGACTTCAGTGGCTACTGTGGTTTGTCTCCAGGGTATTAATAAAAAATGACAACTAGAAACTTTCATGTCATATTTGAAGGTCTTAGCATTGACTATGGTCCAACTGTACCTCTTCTTATGGAAGTAAGTTTCAACATTTATCACTAGCTTTGTGAAGGAAGCTTCCTCTCATTATGCTCAAATATATCTTGTACACCTTTTGTCTTAGTTACTTTTCTCTCTTGTTGTTGAGACAAAATATCTGACACCCAAAGTTAGGGAAGAAAAGGTTTATTTCTTACAGTGTTTGGAAGTTTCAGTCCACACTTGGCTGGTTCCAAGCAGCAGGGTGGAATGGCAGGCCACCGTAAAACAGCAACCAGCAAGAGAGAGAAGCCACATCTTCTTCCCCACCGTTACACTGTACACTGGCTCCGCCCCTGGGTGGGTATAGCACTTAGACCACCAATCTAAGTGCTAGACAATGAGCCAATCACAAACACTAGAATTGGCTGCTTCCATGATTGCATGAGGCTTGTGGGGGGCACTGACATAAACCATGACATAAACCATGACATAAACCATGACATAAATCATGTATAACTTTGAACAACATTGTTATACATAGGCAGTTCTCAATATGGTCCAAGGAAGCGGAGGGTTCCTGACCTTTTAAGGGAGCCCATTAATACCAAGACATTATTTGCCTTTTCATTACATTGACATTTGCACAATTGTGCCAAATCAATGGTAGGCGAAGCTGCTGGTGCTTTAGTTCAAACCAAGACGGAGGCACCACATGCTGCTATAGTTACTGCTCTCCTCACTGAGCATAGGCCCAGTTAAGAGAAAGGAACCCATTTCACTAGGACACTTCTGGTGGATCAGTTAGAACATGAATGATATTATACGTCACCCTTGGAGCACCTGTCTCTGCCATCTATGTGACAAAATAGGAAGTAAACACGAAACAGTGCCACTGTGTCCAGAGTACCACACTGCTTTAAGAAAAGCACTTGGAGGTGGTTTGGGCTGCAAGCTGAAGTGACCAACTCACTGACTGCATTTCACCACTTCTAATCGAAAGAATTAGTTAGAGATAAACATGGGAATTCAGCTTTTCATACTTTGTTAGAGATTTACTCAAAAATGAAAATAACTTCTTACTAAAGGAATGCAATGCAGAATATCTACTGCCAGTCACAAAAATTAGAGATTTCAAGTGAAATTGAGAATCTTGTTAAAAAAATGTATCTTGAAATGAATTTCATATCATCAGATATAGCTTGACAAATGTCTCATATCTGAGGACTTTCCTGATGAGCATGATGGTGATATTAGCAAATCTAATTTCCAAATATTGTGCAGTGAAATAGGTCAGCATTTAGAGGGCTCCACAGCACGGAAGGTAGATGGGATTCTGACCCATGGCTTCTGGCCCCTGGTATCACACCATCGTTGTGTTATGTGCCTTGGTGAGTTTGTAGATATAGTTAAGGTTATTGGTCAGTTAATTTTAAAATACAGAGAAAACCCTGAAGTACCAGGTTGGGTCCAATTATATCTGTAGATATAATTAAGGTCACTAGTCAGCTGTTTTAAAATTCAGAGAGAACATGGATTATCTGGATGTGTCAAATTATCTGGTGCAAGTCTTGTCCCTAACAAGAGAGCAGAAGTGAGAGGAAGTTAGAGAGGTGAGCCTGCCTCTGATGTGACCTGCCCTAGTTGGTTTTAGAGTCAGAGGCACCATAGGAAAGCCTGCCAGCAGATGGATTCTGCCGATGTACCGAGGGGCTGAGAAGCAGATTCCTCTCCAGAGGCTCCTGAGAGCAAATGTGTCCAGCCTGGAGCATTGATTTCAGCCTCGTGGGGCTCACACGAGGCCCCACTGTGCTGGGCTGCATGTGGACATCAGACCCATGGGAACAGGGAGAAGCAGCTGTAAGGCACTAAAACTGGAAACTGCTTGCAGCAACCATAGAAAACTAACATATTCGGAGAGTCAGTATTTTCCAAATGGTCAATACAGTGTCACGAAATCATCCATTAGCAAAAGATTTGCTCAAAGGACAAGCTTCTCCAGTGAGTTTTCATGTCGTCAAGTGTGAGTGATTCCCTAACAGGTTCAGAAGCCACTGCAGCTAACTTTTAAGAAACGATCTCACAGCACCACCAGAGAACTTTGTCCATGTTTTCCCAAAAAAGTTATTTAAATTCTCCTTCCTTTGCCATCTACTTTTAGCTCTATTATCCCATTTTGCCTCAGAATCTGTCTTAGCGGGTTGGGTTCACTTTCCTCTGGTGAATATTTGTACCCTTGCCCACACTGTCACATTCAGGAGCTCTTACTCTTTCCCTGAAGGTGTCTCTGTTGTGAGCAACATGCATGTGGGTCTCCTTCCTTCCATCTTTCCTTCTTCTTTCCTTCCTCCTTTCCTTCTTTCGCCCCCCTTATCTCTCTCTCATATGTATATTGTCAAATTTAAGATACTTAGACCATTTACATTTTGTGTAATTGCAGTATTAATATACTTTGGCTTTGAATACATTGCTATATGTTTTCTGTGTAGTCAATGTGTTCTATTTTTCTTGTACTTAGTTTCATTTTCTCTTTTTTAATCAAGCAGGCTCTATAAAAAGTTACCATTTTCTCCTCTACTCACATATTACTTTTGCATTTTTACTGAAATCATTATATGTGCACTTGACTAACCAAGATTTAGTATAAATCAATATTTTTACTTGATTCAGTATATCAACTAGGAAAATTTTTAACTTTGTACTCCAAATGTACATGCTGCTTTTGTATAATATGTGTGCATATTTAAGTTCACATGTTATTTATTTATTTTTTAATTATTAACATATTTTCCCTTTGCACAGAATTTTATGTTGATAGTTATTTCTATAAGTTTTTAAAAGATATTTAAATGTCTCCTGATTTTCATTATTTCCATTGAAAAATCAGCTGTCAGCATTATGGCTAATTTTTTTGAAGATAATTATCTCCCTTTGCTCTCTGGAAACTTAAGTTTTTCTTTCCATCTGTGCCTAACTAGGGCATGCTCAGATTTTACTTTTTTGAGTTATCCCTTTGGCACATAGGTCTTCTTAAAGCTGTGGCTTGAGATCTTACTTCAATTTTAGAAAAAATATCTACACACATATTGCTTCTATCTCTCCTTTTCTCTCTTCCTTGGATTCTAATTACACATGTATTGGCTCTTTCCGTATTTATGTCCTCACATTTCACCCAATCCATGTGTATCTTGGCTTTCTGTCCATTATTCTAGGAATGTCATTTTAATCAACATTCAAGCCCCATAACTCTCTCTTCAGTCATATTCACTCTATGTTTTATTAAATTAATTCACTGACTTCTTAATTTTGGTTACCATATTTTATTTGTACTAGAATTTCTATTTAGTTCCATCTTAAAGGAACCTGTTCTCTTCCAAAATCATCTTCCAATTTATTAATCATTCTTCTGATAAATGTAGTCTACTGTTTAAACTGCTTATTTTGTTATATTTTAATAACTAGTTTTCCTTTTTGAGAATTTCTATTTCTTTCTTTTCAAATGTATCTGTTGTGCTCATTTTTATTATTATATTCTGGATTATTTTCTATCCTTTGTGGCATGAACATCCTTAGCATGTTAATTCTAAAGTTTTTTAGGTTGAATACAGGTAAGTACTTTTCCAGATGGCTCACACACTTTCTGCTTGTTGTGGATGTATCCCCAGAGCCACTGCACACTCAGTTTGGATGAGAAGCATTTGCCATCGCCAGCTCTGGACCAGCTGTGCATCACAGTCTCATCTCTGAATTCCTCACTGTTGGAGACCCAGCTATGTAGAGATGAAGTAGCTGACCATGAGGGCACCTCTGTTGGGTTGGAAAAGCTCCTATTCACAGTGCTCTGAAGTCAAAATAACACCACAGCTGAAGCAGCTGAGAACACAACCTGCTGACCCTCCCTATCCAGAACAATAAAGCTGCCAACTTTAGACACCAGACAGTTCTCTCAATTGGCAAAAATTACCACTTGAAGAAGTCTCTGAACTCACTACCCAAGGTCCTGCTTAGTTCCCACCTTGCCTCAGGATTTCCTTCCTTTGCTTGAAAACCAAATAAATACAGGCTGTCCAGTGGATCTCTTTATCTTTACTCCCGGAGAAACTTTACTTCTGAGAGAGCTTTGACCTTCCTGGAGCCCTGGAGTTTCCTGGAGTAAAACCACATTACTTGTCTCTTTAATGAAGCTGTTCTCCATACACTCGCTTAGGAGGTTGTGGGCATGATTAGTCAACACAAGGTCATTCACATTAAAGTATGGGTAGGCTAGGGGTTCTGATTTGTTACAGGTGCTGAGTGTGAGGAACATACTAACTCTGTTTTGCATCTGTAAGCAAGGGCCAGAGTTCTATCTACAACCAATGTTTTCATGAATTTATTTGTATCTCCCTCCTCCAGGTACAAAGTGACTTCTTCCCCCAGCTGTGTGGCCCTCTGAGTTATTCAAACTCCGCTTGCTTCTTCTTTCTTGAGCTCTTTTATTTCTAAGCCCTGGAGAATTCACTGCTTACTTTCAGATTTACCAAGATGGAGTTATAGTTTTTTTGTTTAAAATGAGTGCTCTTGCATTTCTATGAGGGGCAAGGAGAGCATGGACTGCTGGGAACTCTTTGAGATTTGATTGGTTCATAAACTGGAAAGATCCAGATCTTTTTTCCAGCTTCCTGTGGTGATCATGTATGTCAGGAAGCAAACGTGGGCTCGGCTGCCGAGACGAGCAGGCCTCACCACAACTGCATGCACTTCCCTCACCTGAAGTTTGACATGGGAGGCGCTTCGGCTGGACAGCACCTCACCGTTGGCTCTTGAGGTCGGGGAAGATTCCGGGTGTCACTACACTCCACATGCCCCACACACGTGCTCAGAAGAGACACAGGGAGCTCAGGTGACACGGCTGTGGATGGAGGAGGCGACAGTGCTGAGCGGGCTGGAGGAGAAGGCTGGGCTTCTGCCCAGCTCTGGGGGTTGCTCAGCCCTGCCAGTGCTGATCTGGGACATTCACCACCTGAAGTGTGGCAGACGAAGTCCTGCCACCCTGAGTCACCAAGGCACATGTGAATCACATGCCTGCCCAGCACGTTGCCACACAGGGCAAGTCCAGAAGGACGCCCTGACCACGAAGTCCAGGCCTCACAGGATGCCACAGCTGTGCCTACACATGAACTGCAGGGTTCGGAGAAGGTGGGGGTAAAGGCAGGGGAAGGTCCAGTATGGAGCAGCCCTTCCCGCCCCCTCTGTGCAGTGGCCAGGCCCCTGGCCTGCACCTCTTCTCGCTCATCTATGGCCCATCCAGCAGCAAGGGTGTCCAGATCTGTGCCCAGAAGAGGAAGCTCCATCCCAAGAGGAAGTGGTAAGGGCTTGTGTCAGCAAGCAGGGTCCCAGCTCTGAGCCAGCTCCCCTCCTGGGATTCTGACCGGCTCGCTGTCAGGCTTTGCAAAGTCACTGTTTGTCACCCACAAGAAGGGAACAGAGTGGCCCCCTCCAGCAAGCTCTCCAGAAGTGCCAAGAGGGCCTCTGCCAAGGCCTGTGGGCAGTGAAAGATCCCTGAGCATGCAGTGACCCTTGGCGGAGGCCTGGGCTCCTCACCCCGTGTCTCAGCTGACGTGCAGGTGTGGTGATGCTGTGTGATTTTCTGCTTCATTCTTTATCTGTATTTCTCCCCACCTGGCATTGAACGGGAAGCTGGGACCATAGACCATTTCCTCCTTGTTAAACCATTCATCTTTTTGGAACTTTCTTTTGCCTCAGTAATATGACGCATAGCTGGGATTTTTGGTGAAAATAAAATTAAAATTTTATACATCCACATCAACTCTGACAATGCCTGGAGCCTTGCAGCTGTTACCAGGTTTTATTTGTTTTCTAGTCCTCTACACATTCAGCTCCTCGTACTTTGCCTACACTGTAGAAGCTTCTGGGAATACTCGGCAGTGTAGTGTGCAGGCCTGGAGCTGCAGAAGAATCTGACTTTCCAATGTCTTGTCTCTCCCACCATCACAAATACAAAGGGGGGGGGGCACACAGAGGCCAGGCTAAGCGTCACTGTGTGAAGCACAGAGCATGTGCACTGCCTGCCTTCTCTGCAGGAAAAGTGCCAAATGGCGTGGCTTTTATGGAATCGGAGGCGTTGCTCTTCTTAATTGCACTTTGCTTTGGTCCACAGTTTAATCTTTACACCGGCTCGGGGCTCGGGGATGTTTGAACAACTTGCTGGAAGCTATCAGAGGTTTAAACGACAATTTGTTTGATTCCAGAGCCTTCTCTTTCCTCTGCACCGTCCTGACAGTGACCACCAAGATAAGCCATTCCTGTGACAAGGACAATTGCCCCCCAGGACCGGAGGAAAGGTGCGGTTCTTAGCTCCATGATTGGTGACTTGTGTGCAGAGCATCACTTCCCAGGAAATCTGCCACTCTGATTTCCTGCTCCCAGCGTGGCTTGGAGGATGCAGAAGAAAACCACCCTTGTAAAGCGGGCTGACAGCTGTGAAGTGAAGCCAGGTCAAAAGCCGTGAGTAGTTAAGTCACACTGAAGTGCAGTGGCTGAGGTCAGATGCTACCCTTCATGGAGACAGAAAGGACAGAGCAAAAGCGCACACAGGAAGGTCAAAGGCCAGGGCAGCTGAGGGCACCTGAAGGACACCTCTCGGTGCCTAGAGAACTTCCGGACACCAAGCCCGTCCAGATTTGACGTGGTCGTCTGCACTCTCCCACATCCTGCTCCTGTGTTTCCCTAAGACTTCAGATCCATGACCACTCCTCACCCCAACACATACACACACACACACACACACACACACGTGAGTGCACACTCACACATGAGCACACACACATACACACACATCCCTGGAGGATCTCTCCCTCTCCAAATAAGGATAAAAGCACTGGCCCTAAAGCTGGCTCAGCCTAGCCAAGTTCAGGGCTATTTTGGGGTGCAGTGCGTGCTGATAGGGGAGGATTAATGAGATGTCTGCTCATCCACTGCAATTAGAGACAAATCAGAGTGACTGAGCAGGGAACTGGAGCCGCTCACCACCCCGCCCCCACTCGGGGACCTGTGGGCAGCTGGGCCACAGTAAACACAGAAGCACCCAAGAACATGCCATCTACAGGCACCCCGGCCCTAAGGACCTGCACAGCCTCCAGAGCAGAGGGAAGGGACCAGGCTTCAGCCCAGAGGATTCTGGAGCACTACCAGCTCTGGAGCTCAGGACCTAGGAACGCCTTGGCCTTTGAGCCCCACAACTTTCAGATGTGACTGAGGAGCAGAAGTCACATCAGCCCCAGGAAAGCGCCCTGACACTTGTGAGCCTGGGCAGCTAGGGCACAGACTGAGCAGCCATGGGAAGGACCATTCCCGTTCCGTGTGGGACCAGGACGCGAGAGAGGGGAGCGCTTGGGCCTGTGGGTCTCATATTCGAACAAGAACAGCCAGGGGGAGGAGAGAGACAGAGGAGACAAAGGAGAGGGGCGGGAAGGAGGGAGGGAGAGAGGTGAAAAGAAGCACCAGGGACCGTGCAGGCCTGGAGCTTTGCCCTCCTCGAACATGGCTGACCACTCCGCACCTGATCCCCCCACCGCTAAGTGGGAAGTACAGGGCCCTTTGGGACTTGGAGAGCAGGTCACCTCCCTGGCACACTGCTTTAGCCCGCTGACCAAGGAAGACAAAAGCACATTAACTTTGGGTCTGGGTCCAGAATAAGAGAGATCTTTACAGTAGGTCAAGGTTACCACGCTGGCGGCTTCCACTTCTAAATCTAGCGGATCCCATGGAGCTAAAGGTATCTGTGTTAGATGGGGATCCTGTAAGAAGCTGTTCACCCAGTGAGTGGGCCATAGAGCAGGTGTTCTACTGTAACAACTTCAGAAAAACGTCTTTTGAGTAACAGCTTTAACCTGGGAGCTATTGACTCATGTGGCCTAAATTGCCTATACTGAACTCAATGTAGTTGACCCAGTAAGCATCTAAGTTGGGCCTGAACGACAGCACCCTATTGTCTATTGCCAAATGCAGTGGACGAGCACGCTGGATAGGCAGGTGATCCAGACACCACAGTTCACTCCGGCACGCCTGGAACTCACATCCGGGGCTCACCAGAGGTTCTGTGGCGAGTGAAGGCATACCGGATCTTCCTTAAAGGCTTTGCACAATGCCTCAGTATGATGCAAACTAAGTGGCTGCATCACTGCAGCCAGGTTCTGGGTGCCCCGGGGAAGAGGTGATAGAAGTTCCAGATTTCTGTTAGTGCACCTGCTCCTCCCTCCTGCACTGCACGTGTGCGTCTTCATTGCTTCTTGGGCAGCAGTCAGTGGCTGGGTGGATAATTAGGGACGCAGAAGAAACATGGCTGGAGATCTGGGGACACTTAAGTGTGGGGAAGAAGGATGGACATCCCCGAATGGGCACAGAGCGTGCCAGTGGGTGCTCTGCCTCTCGAGAGAAAGAGCTCGATGGTAGTAGGATGACACTTCCTGCACCTCTGTCAGGTCACTCTCTCCAGACCCTCCCTTTCTTGGTTAATTGACTTATGAACAAAGCAGCCATGGTGTAGAGGTGGATGCTACGCATGAGGCCAGTAGTGCAAACGTTCCCTTGGTGAGAACCAAGGCTGGTCTGGCTGTAGCCGCTGGTAAGTGTCTGACTCACCAACAGTGAAGCCAGCTCGGAGTCCCTAACGTGGCACCACAACCTGAAAGGACCAGTCAGCTCTCCGGCAGCAAGCGGGGCAGTAGGTAGGATCTCTTCTGGCACGCAAGGGCTGTGGTTGTTCCCCCTCCCCGGAGACTGTCTCTCCGGACTTGCCTTTCAGGCCTGCAGTACTGTTTCCAAAATCAGTATCTGTGAACTTACAGAACCTTTACCTCTATTCCCCATCGTGGAATTCCACAGTGCTGCGCTCCTGACCGAGGAAAGTACCGTGTAAATTAACCGTGGCAAAGTTCAGGCCCCCAGAATTCATTAGGCTCTGCGTGTTCGCCATCACTGCCAGGCAGCCAGAGGGTGGAATGGCTCTTCTGACAGTTCCAAGTCTGTGCTAAGTGGACGGGGCACTCTGCGGGGCAAGGCTAATGTTCTGAAAGATGCAATAAATTCTGTAAATCACCAAGTAATATTGGCTGGGCGACTTAGCGAGACCCTGTCACAAAAAATTGTAATAAAAAGGGCGAGGTATATAACTCGGTCCCAAGACCCGGGTCTGGAGGTGCTAGCTGGGTGACCATGACTATCAAAGGAAATGGAGCCATTACAAGGCTGGGGCCGAGGAGGAGGGTCTGCAGCTCCAGGCCATCTCTTGCACAGCCATGTCCTGTAGCTACTTTTCTTACTGTAACAAAGAAAAGGAAAGACAGACTGACATAAATTCTATTTCCAGGGCCTGAATCCTCTTAAAACAAAGGTCCACATGACCTCAACAGGTAAGGCCCCAGTGGCTGTGTTGTGCCTCTTGAGGGCCGAAGGTGCAGCAGTTGCCTGGGGAAGGAGGAAGTCACAAACCTCAGCTACGCACAGGAGAGCAGTGAGGGTCGGGAGCGTTTCTTATTTTCATGGAAAAGCATGTTTGTCTGTTTACTGCTTCTTTTCTTCCTGCTCTATGTATCATCTAATGGAAAACGGGATCAAATCAGTTGTGCTCTGTATCTGTTTGCCATGGGCTGCTGTGTGGCTTCCCACGACCAAGAGCTGTGCTGGACAGTCTGGGGCTGGACACCCACACTAAGGTGTCGGCCAGGCCTGGCTCCTTGTTTGGGCTCCAGGGAGTGTCTGCTGGGTGCTTCTCTGTTTACCCGCTTGGTCACTTGGGTACCACTTGTTCCTGGGTTTGTAGATGCATCACTCCAATCTCTGCCTCTGATGTCACATGACATCCTTTTCACGTATGTGTGTGTGTGTGTGTGTGTGTCCAAGTTTGCCTCTCCTTGTAAGTACAGCAGGCATTGATTAAGCCCATCTTGTCCAGTATGACATCTCATTACCTGCGTTACACCTACAAAGACCTCACTTCCAAAGCAGCTCATAGCTGTCCAGGCTTCAGCACATCTTTCTGAAGACACATTGCAACCATCTTTGTCCTCGGCATTTAAACTACAGCACCTCACAGGGAGAGCAGATTTCAGTCAGAAGAGGATTTAACATGATCTTCAAGCAGATAAAGTAACAGAGCTGCGGGTGGAGGGCAAATGTGTTTTCACCTGTGCTAGAGGGAGTCCCCGTAGGTGGAAGTGTCATTCTCTGCTGCGGGTGGAGGGTGAATGTGTTTTCACCTGTGCTAGAGGGAGTCCCCGTAGGTGGAAGTGTCATTCTCTAGTGTCCTCCTTTGGATATTCTGCGTGATGGACGGAAGTGTGGCTGGAATACAGGTTAGCAAGGGGTGGACAGTGGTGGCCACGCCAGAAGTTATAGTCCCCAGACCCCGAGCTCCATGGGTTGAAGTCTGCTGACGGGGAGATCCGCAGGAGGCTGGAGGAACAGGGAGACGAGCAGCCCGGTACTCTGGAGGGGCGCCTGGTGCTAACACGGCTGCACGCAGTTCTGTCAGACCCAGGGCTCACCCTGACTGAGGGCAGGAGCTGCGCTGGCAGCTCATGAGGCTCCCTCCACTTTCCACACTCAGCCTCGCCAAGTCCAGGTGAAGGTCATGTTCAGTGCCATGACGGGGGCTCCCAGATCCATGTGGCCCCACACAGGCTGGGGCCCGGCTGAGGCAGGTCCTCATTTCTCTTCTCAATTCCTTCTTCACACTCCTCTACTTCTGGGCAGGCTCATTCCTGGGTGACTATACTGGTCCAGAGACTTCCGGCCCTCATCACACAGAAGTGATAGTCCCCACTGGGGTCTCACTCAGTCCTACAGGGACCTGAGCTTTGCTCCCCAGAACAAGCTTATTCTGCACCATGCAGTGTTTCTGCTGCTGATCATACCTGGCAAGAATCTCAGAGCCCACACTGACAAAGGTAGTCTCAGAGGAGGAAATGTGGGCGCAGGGGCAACACTTCACCCACATCCTACTGCCTCACACTAATCCCTTTGTTACTGCTCATCCATCTGTGGGCCAGCACTTGTCCATTTTCCACCATCTCATCCCCTTCCCCAGTCCACACATGACAGCTGTCTCTGCTCATGGCTTACAATCAAACATCTGAGGTTGGATGTCACATGTTTGGGGGATCCCACTGATGCATATGGCTTATTTCTGGGAGCCTCTCCACAGCCATGGTGAAGGCTGCTATTGCTTGATCTGTGCTCAATTTGCTTTGCCTTCCAGCAGGAGGTATCTAGTTAGGGCACTTTCTTAGTCAATATCTCCTAGTTCTTTACTGACATCTGTTTTCTTCCCCCAATTTGCTCTCATTTCAGTGGGCTTTCCAATCAGAACTCCCCACTTACTGCCCACATGTGATTGCAGGTCGCACACATCCCTCTTCTCACCTGCATGTGCCCTCTGTGGTCAGCCTTCTGCGTCCCACCCTCCCACCCATCTTTGTCTGACAGCATCTGGAAAAGGCTGTTGGTTCCGTGCAGGGTGCTGGCTACACCCCAGTTAGGACCCAGCCGCTGGATAAACGCACCCACAGCCAGGGTCTCTGTCCTGTTCCACTTAAGGTAACAATGCCTACTGCGTCTGTTTTTTAAAATTATTAGACACATTACAGATTCTACTAAATCGTGTAGCTCAGCGGTACCATGCGGCCCTCACTGGCTCTGGGAACAATGGCTCACTGGCCAGGGGCTCTGCTTTCTGCAGAGGACACAGGTCTTTCCTAGTTCAGTCCCAGGCTCCCCAGCAGCTGGTGGGGCCCCAAGAGTGGGGAACCCCGGCTCCGGAGAAATGGCTGGGTTCGTCCGCATTATTTCCATGAAGTGGTTAATGTTCCTCATGAAGAAATGGAGGCTGAGTGCCCCAAAGCAGAGGAGGGGAGAAGACCTGAGTCCCTCCCAGAATGCCTGGCACACAGGGCCCTGGCCACCCCACGACAATTCTCCTAAAATCATAAGCATCCAAAACCACGAATCATTTCCATGTAGCTGAAGAACAGAAACTGCATTGATTCTTTCCCTCCCTTTGTAGAAGGAAGGAAAACGAAGGAAGGGAGGGAAGGAGGAAGGGAGGGAGGGAGGGAAGAAGGAAGGGAGGGAGGGGAGAAAAGGGGGAAAAAGCCAACTTGCATACTCTCAGAAATGTAACACTCAAATTTAAACAGAAAAATAGTCTGACAAATTACTATATATTTTACATCATTAATTATCAAAGATCTGGCTTTACATGGGCTCCAGCATCAAGGAAATAGCTGCTAACAAGTTGTTAGGATAGAAAATACCAAATAGGGACTCACTCTTCAGTTGACTAACATTTCACATTAAACTAAAAGAATCCCAAACAGCTCAGAGAATTCTGGTTAAGTTCAATATCTCTTTTTCTACTAATAAAAGAAAAATTGAAATAGCTTTTTTATTCAAAATAGAAATGTCAAAATATTGTGTTATATAACTTGTAAGCAAACATTCACTAAAATATTGATGCCAAATGCAGTCACGGAGAACCAGACACAGGAGTCCTTCTCACACCTCCGAATCCCAGCTGCTGCCCAGCTCCAGTGGCTACATCCCTCTGACTGTCTACTGTCACCAAGCACAGAGAATGCGTGGGCCCCAGTGTCTGAAGGTCAGGGATGCTCCACCTCTCCTGCAAGCTGATCTCATGCAGCGAGTTCAGCCAATTTGGGGGAGATGGGAGAGACGTCAAGTGACCAGGGGCCAGCAGGGTGGGGAGGGGCAGACTGGCATCAGCGCAGATCTACAGGACAGTGAGGGGCACTCGGCTCAGGGGCTGCTGGGAAGCACGTGTCCTGTGGGACGTCAGGACAGAACATCTCACACATGGGGCAGGATGCAGGTGAGACTAGTGGGATGGGAATGGCCATGGGACAGGGCCGCCGGGGCACTTCAGGTTCCAGGTGAGCTCACCCATGCCGCCCCCGTCCCTGGATGAAACCACGGGTCGCATTTCTCCTTGTGTTTGCTGGATACGGTGCTAGATACAGGGAGCGAGATCGTGATCGCGAATTGAGTCAAAAGAAGGAAGAAAAGAAACGACACATCCCAAAACGAGTTTCATTTATGTAATGAAAATAAATTTTACACAATCAACAGAAACACACCAAGTTTTGTTTTTTGTTGTTTTTTTGCAAAAAATATTTTTAGATAAATTTTTGTCTTTTTTTTTAACATTCTGATATACATATGTAACAAGGTTGGTGGCACTGTAACCAGAATCGAATCAAAAGGGAAAAGAAGAAAAAGGGGAAGTAACTGGCATTGCTGACTTCCTGCCCCTCCACCCCGGCTGGCAAATCGCCCTGCCGATCGCTGGGTGCCAGCTTCGACTCCGGCCGACTGAGAACTGCGTATTATTGCACAAAGCCTGTGGAGGCGGTGGTGTCACGGTCACTTCCTTGTTATTCCAAAAAATCTCTTCGCCCAGGAAGGGGGGGGGGGTCCAGAGCGTGAAACACGCTAAGTAACAGCATCCTCGGTGTCTTTAGAGAAGGCAGAAGGGCTCTGAGGCCAGCGAAGCACCCGGCTCTGGGCGAGAGCGCGGTGGGGCTCGCGTGGCCGGGTTTGGTTTCCTACGTGGGGGCCCGGGGAGACCCCGAGCTGCAGCATTCGACGTCCTCGCTCACACTTTGGGTTCTTCTGAACGGGTGTAAGGTTTGGTATCTTCGGTCTATGAACCTGCACAGACTATTTCGTTGTAAACTCTACGAATAGCTTAAAGGAGAAGGGGAAGAGTCGGTTCCGTACGTTTTTTATGCTCGACTTTCTCAAATGACTTCTTGGGATTCCCGCTGGGCACTTGGCGGGAAGTGGATCTCAATGGCCACAAAAAAGTTAGTCTTTTCACACTTATTAAAAATAAAAAGTCTTTGAACAAGTTTGCTTCCATTCACAAACTATACCTCCAACTAGAAAAGAGAAAGAAAGAAAACTGACAAAACGGAATCCACCCTCCCGCAGCCGCGGCCGTCACACCACCGTCTCCACGCCCATGAGTTTGGGCGTCAGGATCCGCGGGGTCACCCCGTTGTTCAGGTCTTCCTCGAACTCCAGCAACTGCCCCATAAAGTTAAGGTTCGGAGAAATAATTGGTCGTTTGCCTTTGACAAATTTGTAGGCGTCTGTCATGGTCATCCACGTGTGCTTCATCAGGTAGGCGATGACGATGGTGGCGGACCGGGACACGCCGGCCTGGCAGTGGATGAGGAGCCCCTTGCCGCACTGGTGCGCCTCCTCTGTGGGAGAAGGAGAGAGCGGTGAGGGTGGACCTGCCCCAACCACGGTGCCCCGGCCCAGGGGAATCACGGGCCCACGGCTGGCACCACGTGGTGGGTCCCCACTTCCACAGTCACCCTAGAGAGCGGATGGGGGACTGTGTGTCTCAGGGGACAGGGACGGAGGTGAGACCCACAAGGCCCGCACTTGTGTGCTACGCAAGAGAGAGCCGGGACCCTGCATCCCTGAGCCTTCTCCCGAATTCTGGTTCCCTTTTGTCATTTCCTAAAGTTGCACTACCACAAAAAAGAAAGGAATGAAGGAAAGAGAGAAAAGAGGAAAACTGTGGGCACAAACACAGGCACACAAGGACACTGTGTGAGCGCGTGTGTAACAAATCTCCTATTCTAGTGGGTGGGTTCACTGCACTTGCCAGGCTGTGTGACTGGTGTTGTTAGCAATGTCCCTCTGCCCGGGACAGAGAACAAACATGCTTCCCTTCTCGCTGTAAAACTGCTCTGCCCAGGAGCTGTACCGAGGGGCAGAGTCCAGTCCTGCTGAACCGGACCAAGGCTGGGGCAGGGGGCACAGACCCAGCCAGAAAGTGACTGCATTCAGCTTCTCAAGGCAAACACAGCCTCAGCAGAGTGGCCTCAAACTTGCAGCACGGCGCCAGGCGCCCCTCACCTGAGTGCCCACTGTGTCCTTCCCTGCGTCATGGGAGCCCTAAGGGGGAGATGGTTGGAGATGAAGGCTTGTAAGCTTCACAGGGGTCAGCGCTCTGGGGACCAGGCCATAAGCCTGCCCTGAAGTGATCTGTGATGATACCTGTAGGAGCTGGGGACCCTGTGACAGTCCCCAAGGAGCACCAGTTCCACAAAGGCAGGGAAGGGGCCATGGCACATGAGGTGTACCCTAAAACACTTCCCCTGGCTTCTCCTCAGCGGCCAAGGAGTGGAGAAGGCTGAGAATTTTATGTTCAGAATGGAAAGACAAGGCTTCCTTCTACAGTGTTTGAAAGGAAAGTTGCGTTCCAGGCCTCGCCTTCGACGTGTGCATTTGTTGGCCTTCACTCTGGGCCCGGAGGAGGAGCGAGAGAGCGCACTTAGCACCAGCCTGGCCACGGTCCAGGTGCAGCAGCTGACTGACCTCAGCATGTGGGTCACACAGATCCCCAGAGCCTCCATTCTCCTGCCTCAGGGACGTGGGGATCAGAGTGCCTCACTCAGATTTAACCCCGGCCTCAGACCCTGCCCAGTCCCTGTGAAACCCTGGGGGACCAGGACACTTCTAAAGCCTTCCTGGAAGGAATTCGCTAAGATTTCAGTTTATCCCAGGTGCCAACGGGTAAAAGAACTGTGCCTCCCAAGGTCATGGCTCTGAATTGCTCTTCAAACTAGATGCTATTTGTTATTGGTTTTGTTTTTCTTCTAAAAATAAAAACCAGCTAAGCCTGAAGAGTCTACAAGGAACACGAGCACTTTGCTTGAAATCTTATTAGAACAAGCACTCGTTCGCTGTTCATTCAGTGGAACACAATCCTCCAGCTTCCCCTGCCTGGGGTTAGGGTCAGAGGAGTGGAAGTCGTAACGCTGCATAAGAAGCAGGAAGTCCCCTGTCTGCTCGGTGGCAGGTTTCACCATGACTCGGGGTAAGCAGAGGCACCTTTGCACCCTGTGTTGCTGACTGGCATCAGGACACCTCCCTGCACACTGTGGAAAGGCCTCTGTCGGGGTCCTGGTCTCCTCTCTAACAGCTCTGCAATGTGGAAAAGCCACTGCTCTGAGTGCCACAGCCGCCCTGAGTCCCCTCCATCCTGAGCTTACCTCGGCCCATGCCACGGGCCCACTAACAAGGACAGCAGCTGTGCAAGTGACACAGCTCCAGCTCTCCAGCGGGCCACCAACATCAGACCCAAGGCTTCCTTCTCAGAGAGGAGTGGCAGCCAGGAAGGTGCTCGTCCTGGGATTCAGGGAAAGGGCCAGCCACTGGTCAGGGTGACAAAGGTCAGAGTGGCTTGAGAAAGTGTCCACCTGTGCTTGCTAGAATTCTCCCCCTCAGGACCTCCTGGGGAGACACAGCCTGACCTTCCCCGTGTCACAGAGGTTGGGACCACTGTCAGAAGAAACCTCGTACCAACTCACAGGCACGACACTTGCTGCTGACTGTTGGGCAGTGTTTAAGCACTGAGAAGGAGGAAGAAATGTCCACTCTGCTCTCCCCGCTCTGCGCTGACATGGGGCTGACACAGGGCCAACACGGGGCCAGGAGGCTTGGTCCGGTGAGCTGCCCGAACAGAAAGGCTTGAGAGGAAGCAAAGGCATCACGCGGCAGGGATCCGTGCAAGCCACGTTCACGGCAGCTAAAGCTTGGAATGGACCTAAGTGTGTCAAAGACCCATGGACAGATGAGTGGATGAGGAGAGGTGATCCACACACACACATGTGTGCACAGCAACGCACACACCCGTGAGCACTCTCTGAGAAAGAACTTCACTCACGCAGGAAAACGGATGCTCCTTGACACCAGTGTTAAGTGGAATAAGTCAGACAAATGAGCTTGCACAGCGCATGGATCCTCTTACATGAGAAAGCTGCGGTACGAATAAAGAGCCAACAAAACAGATGTGACAGGAAACAGGGAGCAGACTTCTCTCCTGTGGGGAGGGGACCGGGATGGGGCGGAGGACCAGACCGTAAAGCACGGGGCCCGGTCAGGGATGAGCACCGAGTCCCAGCCAAACATAATCATCCTGTGCTGCCGGAGTGGACTGATAAACACCGGAATCTAAAACAGTAGGCGGCCCCACCTCGGGACGGCCTCAGCCAAGGGGACCGCTTCCTCCGCCTGGGGAGAGACCCCAGGGCGGCAGCTTAGGTTAACCAAGGGAAGCAGCGAACCCCACGCCCCACGGACCAGGCAGAGCAGGGTGCCCAGCAGGGAGGGGGACACAGCCACTGTCCCACGGCCCGGGCATGTCTAGGTGGCCAGACCCAGCCACGCTGGATGTCACTGGCAGCTAGGACGGTGGAAGACACGGGCCACAGCAGGTGGCAGAGCCTACAGGCCCGGGTGACCTGGGAACACACCCGGCTGTGGGCTGATGGCAGGTAGAGGGCAACGGGCATAGTTACCGATGAACTCGAAGGCCTCCTCGAAGTACTGCCGCAGGTTCTGCCTGCTGCTGTCGGTGGCCGGCAGGCGCTTGTAGTTGAGCAGGCCCTTCTCATAGTGGTACAGGGGCAGGTGCGTGGTGACATTGATCACGTAGCCGATGTTGAGCCGCTGCATGGTGTCCAGGTCCTGTGCGTCCTGCTCGTTCCCCAGGAACAGGAAGGGCAAGATGGGCGTGAGCTCGGCGCTCTCGACGTCCGGGGTGCTGGGCACGGGCTGAGGTAGCAGGCCGGGGGCCGCAGTGGCGCCCGCCTCCCGACACTCCTGCAGCTGCAGGGAGTTGTCACACAAGTTCTCATGGTTCTGCTTGAAGCTGCTGAGTCCTCCTGCAGCAGAGAAGGAAGCCACCGTGACCACTGGGGCGGCACATGGGGGCCAATGCCTGCGCGTGGGTGCTGGTGTTGAGGCCAGGGAGTGCTTAGATATCTGAAACGGGACAAAACTGGGGTCCACTTGGGGCGCCAGGACCAGCCTCCCTTCCCTGTGTGGGGGCTTTAGAACATGCTTCTTTTTTGGTAGTGGGGTTTGAACCCAAGGCATTCACACCGAGCTACATCCCCAGCCCTTTCACATTTTATTTTGCTAAATTGCCTAGGCTGGTCTCCAACTTGCGATTCTCCTGCCTCAGCCTCCTGTCTCTGAAATTACAGAGTGCACCACTGCCCCCAGCTTAGAATGTGTCCCACGTGCCAATGGCACCACGAGGCCAGTGGGTTCCACCCCGCATCCACGGCTGCCTCGGCTGCCTGGAGGCCTGCAGAGAGCCCTGCACTTGGGGCAGAAGAAGGCAGCAGAGCAAACCTGGACCAGCCAGCACAGGGTTGGTGGCCAGGGTCCTGAGGAACCTCCTGCTCGAGGTTTTCACCTCACCTTCGGGGTGTGGGGTCTGAGAGCAGAGCCTGCCTGGTGTGCGGCTGGCGGGGAGCGAAGCGAGTCAGCCACGGAAACCTCTGAAGCACTGAGGAGGCGCGCTGAGCCCCAGGCCTGTGCCGCTGCAGGGCACGGGTGCAGCCCCCAAGTTCCCACTGCCCACCCCCACCGACAGGTACAATCTGGACTGATTTCGGGGATGAAGGTTAGGGACCCAGAGCCGGGGAGCCAAGGCACTGGCGACGGCATCTTCTGCTTAACGGGAGACCAAGAGAAGAGCACGGGAAGGTTTCTGTGGAAGCGAACATTTTCATTGTTCATTCTGTGGATTATTAGCTGGGCAGTAAAGGGCAGCGCAGAAACACGCACGCGAGCCGAGAGAGTGCTTCTGTGCAGCAAACACGGGAGAAGAAGCCAGTCCAAAAGTTCCCCAAAGGACGAAGGACCACGCAGATGGGAACAGGAGTCTAGTCTGTTCTTTAAGTTTCCCTTTGTCGTCTGTTACACATGGCTGAACACTGGGCTGTACCCGGAGGGTTATTACGACACGAGGAGTGAGGTAGACTCTGCCTTCTGTCCCCCCGCTGGAGCTGCTGTTCAAACCAGGGACAGCGAGAGCCTCTGGCCCGGTCTTTGAAAAGATCGAGGGAAAAGACTGGAGAACCTCCGCTAGCTGGAAGCCACCAGCACACAGCATCTGTCCCCAAAGACAGATGACTCGTGTCTGTCTCAATGGTCCTGGGAAACAGGGCAGAAAACACGAACAGTGAGCGTCCTGCCCTCCGTGGAAAGAGGGCGGGCTCCGTCCCCGCGCTGAGCCTCGCCTGTCTCCTCCAAGCCTGATCCTCCGTGACCGCGGCAAGAAGCTTCCCACCTACCCTGCCCGTGACTCAGGGCTGTCACAACCACAGATGCGGCCGGCAGTGACAGAGAAGGCCTCCTGTCAGGAAGCCAGGGCACTGGTCCCCGGAAAACCCCGCTATTCACCCGAAGTGGGTAAAACACAAAACTGCACTTTTCGAAAAGGAAGACAAGAGCTATAAACTCACTTTAGCTGATTTCTGCCATTGACACCTACACTCATATATCACTTTGTTATGCAACAGAAACAATAAAGTTTGAGCCTAGAGAGAATTTGCAAAGTCCAAAGAAATGTGAAAACCAGAAAAACTTTACCAGTGGATACTCTGAAAAATAAATAAATAAAAGCCACCCGGTGTTACCATGGGGAGCCCTCGGAAGGGGACTCTCCAGCGGGGTTTAAAATCTGCTTTGCTTCACCACCACAAAGGCCCGGGTAGACAGATCCACAGGGGACCCTGTGGTGGGAACTTGTAATTCATGCTTTTTCTCCAGAAAAAGGCAACTGTGACATTTTCCACATCAGATGAGAGGAAAGAATGATAAACTCAAGACACTTACTCCTAAACAGGGAAAAAACCCCTAACTTTCTCTTCTTTTTTTAAACTTTCTCTCTTCTTATTTAGGGTACTAAAGTTGTAATTTGTCTTAAAGCAGTTAGTTAAAAAAGAAAGAAGTCAGTGGGGGGTGAGTGTGCCAGAAAACCCCACACTCAGAAAAACGGCAGAGAGCTTTTCACAGTTCCGTTCTTCTGTCCCACTCCAGGACCTCGGGCGAGGCTCCCACCTGCCCAGTTGCCATGGCAGCCACACAAAGACACAGGATGACATCAGCTGGCGCCCGCGCTCTCTGAGTGCAAACAATGCAAGAAGAACCACTTTGTTAAGGCCTTTGGTGCAACTGTGCCCGCCGGGAAGCCAATGACGTAATGCAAACAGGTGGCAGAGCGGGGGCGGGAAGGCGAGTGCGCAGGGTCTGGAGTGCGTGCAGGCCGTGTGGGAACGGTGTCCATGCACACTGGGAAGGAGAATGAAGACAGGCACCTCTATGGCGCCTGCCCCTAGGCCAAGGGACCCTTGGGAATGGCCTGAGGAAGGGTCCCGCTGTCCCTGGTCATCACAGCGGCCTCACTGGACAGCCCTGCAGGGTGTATGGTTTGCACCGAGGTGGCCTGGAGTGGTGTGAATCCAGCTTTCTCTTCCAGCCACCTTCTGCTCAGCCCACCCCGTTGCATGGTGTCAGCCCTAGATGAGGACATTGCACAGTGACAGTTAGCAAGCCACAAAACAGAGGCAGCGTGGGTAAGGCAGGACCAGAGGCACAGAGGCCCAGGCCTCAAGGACACCTGACTCTGCCTCCCAGGAGTTGTGAAACTGCTGCGAATCCACATCCCTTAGCGAGGCTCCAGGTCAAAACCTAGGGTAGAGGTAGCGTGGCCCAGCACAGAGCGGTGATGGAGGGAGCCGGGAGAGGGGGGAGAAGGGCAGCCCGGGCCTGACAAATCACATCTCATGACCTCAGGACAGCTCCATGGCCTCAGCCCCGCCGCCACCCACCCACGGCCACGGCCACGGCCACACGCTGGTCGGAGCCGATTCTGGGCAGGGACTTGGGGGACCGACCCTAGGATCTGAGCACACCCTGCCAAACAGCAGCTGAAGTCAGGCAGACTCCTCGCCTCTCTCTGTTACAGTTTACCCCTGTGTACAGCAGAACAACACTGCCCACTGCACAGTCTGCAACGAGGGTCAAACCAGTTAATTATAAAGTACCTTGAAATAACATCTAACCCATAGGAAGCACTTTGTTATTACTTTGGGAAAGAAAGTTTTTTAAAAGTTGGCTTAATATGCAGACTTGCCTGTAATCCCAGCACTCTGGAAGGCTGAGGCAGGAGTATGGCAAGTTCAAGCTCAGCCTCGGCAACTTAGCGACACAGCCGGATTTTATCTCAAAAATGGGCCAGGGACACTGTTCAATTGTGAAGACCCTGGGTTCAGTCCCCGGTATGGCCTTAAAAAAGCCCCTCAGAGTCATACTCTAATATCCCTGAGTTCTCGCTTTTCAATTTTTGTTCAAAGAACTAGGAACCAGACACCTGAGCGGCCTGAAAGCCAAGTGCTATGACCTCACCCTGGAGAAAGCCGCAGCCTCCTGCCCTGCCTGAGCAGCTCACCCAGCACGCCCAGGAAAGCCTGCATGCACTTGGCTTCCTGCTTTTCCAGAGAGGACTGGATTTTGAAAAGCAAACAGCTTGTCTCCATCCCTGCCTCCCAGAGCCCGGCCAGCCCGCCTCCTGAGCAGACTTTGCAGGAGTCTGTGAAACATTTTTAAACCTCATCTGAAAACTGGGTTCCCCACCCTCCGCGGAAATGCAGGCGGACAGCTGGGCTGCTTCTCCCAGTGACCCAGTGGTGCCAGGGAGGCCGGGAGTCCAGGCGGGACGTCCTGTTTGCCAGACATCCCAGACATCCCAGGGGAGCCCCTGGATGAATGGGAAGCAGCCCTGGGCTACAGGTTATAAAACTTGGGCCCAACGGGACCCCTCAGCAAGGGACTTAAGATCCAAAGATGGGCAGCTCCTCCACACACACGCTTTTGGTTTTGTGCTAAGCTGGAAAATGAGCACATCCCAGAAATTCCAGGAAAACTTCCTCTGAAGGGCAGTAAACAGGATTAACGTCCAAAGAAGGGGAGGGCTCTAACACCGGGCTCTTCTACCAGTTTGCTTGTAGCATATTGTTTATGCCTGTTTGCTGCCTTGTTTGCCTCACTGGGTCACTGAGCTTTGAAAGTCAAATAGCACTTTGGGGACCCGAGAGACAGGCACAGATGGGAGCAAGACTGGGTTCACACCCTGGCTCCTTCACCCCCACTCCAAGGCTCCTCATAGAGACCCACAGCAGCACCACATGCCCTAACCAGGAGCGACCTTTGAGGTCCATCTGCCCATTCTGGCAGGAGTCTGCAGGTACAAGGACCCAGGGGATGGACAAGGCTTGGATCTGGGTGGCTGATGTCAGTTTCCCAGGCTGAGACCTTCCAAGAGGGGCTTAGGGAGCTTCTGGTTTGTAGAGTGGATAGTGCCCATCTCACCAAAACAGTCTGCGCGCCAGGGAGGTCCCTAAGCTACTTCTACCTCCCACTTCCTACAATCTCATCAATCAGGGATTTTATGTAACCGGGATTTCAAGTTCAGAGCCAAGAGCGGTCCACTCATTCCTCTTACAATCCTCTCCCCAGAGAACTGCGATTTCCTTCCCAAGGAGAAGGAAGCCAGGCCACACACAGAGAGAAGGTGTCCAGCAAGGGAGCCAGCTCCACGGGCGGAAGGTTGCAGAGAAGGAGGTGGAGGAGCACCCCATTATCCAGGGCTGAGGGAGGCCAGGCCAACTCCAGCAGGTGTGCTGGAGGCTGAGGAGTGAACAGGAGCCTCCTCCACGCCCCCAGACAGCTTTTTCCACTGCACAGCATCCACTCTGAGGTGCAATGAGGAGGCACTGCCCACCTGAGTCCTGTTTCCTGGAGCGCTGAGCCCGAATCTGGCCGAGCCCCACGTGAATTGTGTGGTACGGAACATGCTCGAGTCCTCAGCCCCAGCCCCTCAGCAGGACAAACAGATGACCCATAGAGAGGTCAGAGCAGGCAGCCAGAGGATGGCCTGCCACACATGGGGTGACAGGAGGTACTTCCCAGGTCCAGAGCCAGGGACATGGGCCCTTCTCAGGTCCCGAATGCTCTGGGCCAGGATAGGGACAGCGCTGCCTGGTCCACCCAGGTGACCTGCAAGCCGTGTGCCCAGATAAGCTGGGAAGCTGAGTGCCTGGACACGTCCCAGTGCCCTGGACAGGGGAGGCTGAGCCTGGAGGAGAGGGGCAGCCAGAGACGCAGGGACAGGAGGCCTTGGGCCAGAACCAGCCCCCCAGGAGTACCACCAGGCAGGGATGCAGACCAGGCCAGAACCAGGCCTCAGGGCCTGGGGTCTCCTGAGATTTAGTTCTTCATGGCCTAATTTCAGTAGAACTGGTGGGGAAGGGGACATGCCAGCTTATCAAGCAATGAAACATGCATTTCTAGAGAAGAATTTTCCTGGAGCACTTATTCGACACACACACATTACATAGAAGAGAGAGAGATTTTAGAAAAAGGCCTGAAACATAAATACAAAATGTAAAACACTATAGAAAAATGTTTGAAACATAATTAGAGTTTTCTCTAATTTTTCCTACCCTCAGATTCACGACACTGAAAACTCTAATTATGTAAAACGTAAAATATACGTACAAATTCCCTATACTTCTGCTTGCTCCATAGGTCAAGTTATTTACAGGAACGTAACGTCATATCTAACATTTCTAGCCCTCTCTCCGCAGCCAGTTTCCACGCGCTGACACACATCCCATGTGATCCTGCTCCACAGCTAGTCAGTCCGGGCCACACAGACCTCCGCCTCCGACCTTTTGCCTCTGAGCATATATCCCACGCTAGCAGTGGAGGCAGAGCCTTGGCCCCTGCATGGTGTCTCCGAGCCCAGGCCATGTCACCTGCCATAGGAGGACGGGGACTTACTCACACACCAGACACCAAAGGACACCACAAGGACAGGCAGAGAGCCTAGTGGGTAATGTCTGTTTGGAAACAATTTACCGAAACCAAAAAATAAACCAAGGGAATCTCACTGGTGTTGAACTTAGTGACGAATGATAGGCAGAAAGCAACCCCAAAGCACCCGTCAAAATCTACCTCCGGTGAGAGACAGGAGTCATGCTGAGCCTACTCTGTGTTAATTGGACCTAGTTGTATTTATCAGTTTTGAGGGAGAAAAGAAAATTCCTACAAAAATCTATACCAGCACATGCTTGAGTTTTGAGCTGATAGAGTCTTCTCTTCGAATTTTCTGTAGGACAAAAATCCCGTAATTTCATCCAGTGATGTTTCTGGAAAAATGCAGCTGGTGACACAGTCCAGTCACTCTGGCCTCGCTGTGATTTTTCCTACCCTCAGATTCACGACACTGAAAACTCTAAACTTCTGGAAAGAAGCTAACACTCAACAGTGAATACAGTCACTCAAATGCTATGGCTTGTGTCCAGATGTCCCCCAGAGCCTTGTGGCATCCCAGGTGAAGCTTGCCATAGGTGTCCAGATCTGGAGTGTGTGTGGTGCTGGTAATAAGAGTGCATGGTTCCTAAACTAGTCCACTGACTGGTTTGGCCTGGTTCTGGGTGTGGATAAGGGGAAGCCCCTCCCTGGGCGTGGACAGTATGTGCGCTACAGGCAGTGCAGCCTGGGTGGAACAGGAGGGACGGACGGACAGAGGGCTGCTGCTGCTGCTGCTTCGCTGCTTTGCTTGGTGCTGCCTGCTGCCCGCTCTGCCATGGACTGTTTCTCTCTGCAGTGCCGCCCTGCCTCGGACTCCGCTGACTGTGCCACGAAGCCCCTACAAATGGTGAGCTACAATAAACCTGTTCTCCTTTAAATTTTGGTGTCAGGTATTTCGTCTCAGCAATGAAAAAAGCAATTAAGACACCAAAACCCAGAACAGTGACCCGCTCCTTCCCCATCTTTGTGTCACAGTAGCGTGGTTCTTTCCTTCTCAGGCTTAGGGTCTACCTGCTTGTTATTATTCCAACAACTGCAACTATTTTATTTGGGGGGAGGGACTTTTGTAATATTTTTCTGCTGTTTTCAAATATATAGCTTCCTTCTCTGATAAAATCCTCAGCATACTCTCAAAAGAAATAGCTTTTTAAACATTCTTGCCTAAATATTTACATCCCAAAAGTATACTGATCAGAAAGATCAATGATTTCAAGAACTGTGATTTTTGAAAATTGAGAAGAAAGCTTTCATAGAAAGCTTTCCCAGCAAGGCTCAGCCCGGGGTGTAAAGCGCAGCTTAAAGTCCCCAGCCCCAGGGCTCCTCTGCCATAAAGGTGCCTCAAAGAGGCTGGGGACTAATCTCAGGTCACCAAAGGAAAAGCCCTCCAGATGCCTGTCGCCACTCCCCTTGAAGGCTCAGGAGAAGCAGCAGTGGAGAGCAGGTTTAATTTGTGTGCATTTGAATAACACTGACAGATTGTTTGGGAAGATCCTGCAAGTATGTAAACACAGCCCCTCCTTTAAACCTGTTACCTCATTTATTTACTTTACAGGAAAACTCTGCCAGAAGCCGCAGTGTTATTTTCCACAGAGGCAGCGATTAGACAGCTTTGTGCTAGGGGACTGAGCAGACGACTTTGATGTGAGTGGTTGCAACTCTGGATCCCAGGGCCCAGGAACCCCAGGAGTGAAGAAGTGGGTGTGGCTGAGAGAGGAAGGGGACAGGTGCTCCCCCAGGGGCGCCTAGGAGTGCCTCAACCTCCCCTGCAGGCCTCCCCAACACATCTAGACTAGATGGCCAGGGGTACTCTCAGAGGAAGGTTCAAGTGGGCTTTCCGGGATGTGGCTGTGGCCCGCGCTCCACACCCACAAACCAGAGTGACCATCAGGAGAGGGCTGTAGAGCCAACACATGACTGACCGTCTGCTAGGAAGCTGCCAATCAGAACATAGCCTGGGGCTGGGGCAGGGCTGAGAGAGGCCTGCAGAGTCTGTGGTGTCCCCCAGGTGGCCAGCACGGAGGAGGCCCAGGGGACACTGCACTGACTCCAGCACATCCACATCGGTGCATTTACCTGTCTGCTCCTGTCTCCAGGTCGCACCCAGCTGGGACCTGAGCGGGGTCCTGACAGGGACCTGAGCAGGGGAATGCGGGCAGGGCTCTGCCTTCCCTGCCCCCACCCACTCACCAGTCAGAGCCCAACGTGGGGACACAGGTGGCATGCAGGTGACACACAGGTGGCTATAGTCAGGAAGTAGTGGAGACTCCTGAGATGGCGGGTGGGGGTCCCTGGGGAAGAGCAGAGCTGGCAGGTGCAGTGGGGTGGGAGGGCCAGAGGTCACAGCAGGCTGTGCATGACTCTCGCAGGGTGGGTAGCGGAGCAGACTCAGCAGTGGGGAAGGGCTCCCAGGCGGGTCTCACTCTGAGTCCAGTGAAGGGATCCTGAGTGGCCGAGAGTATATGGCAGGAGACAGATCAGTGCCTTGTCCTGGGCCTGAGTCTCTGTCCAGTCTCGGGGTCTCCTCTGCCGCCACCCCAGTGTGACGCTGCCCCCGCAGTGTGACACTGCTGGTATTTGGCCTTACCGAAACTGGGGAGCCAGTGAACTCTTCTTTGAAAAGCACCAGCCCTGGGCCACTTGCTGTAGCTGTGGGAAAGGGACTAATCCTCACCCACGCTCCTAAGCACCACTTTTCCCAGGAACCCCAGGAAAGCAGAGGCACATAAACTGCCACCCCCACTTCTAAAGCCACCTGGAGACAGGTGGGCTGCCCGACAACACAAGTCAGAACCGCTCCTCAAGTGGAGCCAGAAGCAGGCTGAGGCGCAGGCAGTGGTGCTCCCTACCAGACCGCAAATGACCCTGGGAGCTGCCCAGAACCTCAGCTCCCCAGAACCTGTGTCAGGCCTGCCACGACACAGACACACCTCCTTTCCTAAAGCCACAGCCCTCTCATTAGATGCCCCCTTTACCACGGACCAGAGCAGGCCTTAGCCCTCTCCATGTCATCACTCTGGGTAAATGGACCCAAGTGAAGGCTCCTCTACACCTGGTAAAGCCCCACCTTCCCTGCCCACTACACAACTCCATACTGATTAGTCCATGGAGCTGGGTTACAGGAGGAAAAGGCCCTGAGATCACACACTGGGAGGCTGAAGCAGGACAAACGCGGACCAGAGGAGGGTGCTAGAAAACACAAAACCGTTTTTCCCCCACAGGCTCAACCAGACACTCTGACAGGGAACACACACGGTGCTGCAGAGTGCAGAAGCTTAAATAGCCAAGCACTGCCAGACAAAAACGGGGGAGCGACTCGTTAAAGCAGCCCCAGCACAGACGGAAACTCCTGCTCCACAAGCCTCCCTGTGAGGACCGACATGTATCTCAGGCCCGGAATGAAACACATCGCAACTTCACAGTGAAACTCCGCTTCCCCGGGGGAGCTGAGTGAAGCCCAATTAAATAAGTCTCCACAAATGCCAAGATCCGGCCTCACCGAGCTGCGAGGCCTCCGGTGGAAATCACAGTCTCGAAAGGTCATCTCACGCCGTCCAGCCCGGAGGACACTTGCAAGGTCACAGGAAGCCAAGGTCCCCGGAAGTGCCGGCGAAACGGCCAAACCTGCTCTGGATGGAGCCCCGGTGCCAGCTTGGCCCTGCTCGTTGGCATCACCTGGAGGCCCAGGGCACTCGGGGAGTGGCGGGAAGAGGGTCAAAGTCAGTATCAAAGTCGGGGGCTTCCTGGACCACTGTTTCCGGTTCACAAAAAGCAGAGTGAGGCTTGCTCCCACCGGGGTGACGTCGGGGCTCTGCTAGAGCACGGCCAGGCTGGGGGAGATGGACACAGTCCCTGCAGCACATCCAGGAGGTCCAGCGGCCAGGAGGGCAGAGCAGGACAGGCACGGGCACTAGGCCAGCAGCTCCTGGGCCTCACCCGGGGAGCCTCTGAGACCGAGGGGGAAATAAAACAACCGAGACACCTGCCGCCTCTGAGGGGTCAGGGTGGGTCCCAGACTGAATCTGTGACACCGGATCTGGGTTCCATGACGCTGGTGCCACTGTGAGACCGGACAGCACCCAGCCACAGGGCGGCATGAGACCTTCGGGACCTCCTCGTGTCTGGGCCTGGGGCTGTGCAGGTCCTGCTCCCCTCACTGTCACGGGTGAGGGTAAGAGACACACAGCGGGCTCCTGTCACACAGCGCCCACAGCCCAGGTCACAGCCCAGGGCACAGAGGTCTTCTGTGGCTGGGGACACTTGGGCGGCCTCAGTGTGGGACTGGTCACCACTGAGATCACGGCAAGGCCAGAGGTGAGGGCCTTAGCCTCAGCCAAGGCATCAGTGGGAGGCAAGTGGCCCCTACAGTTCTAGCAAAGCACCCGACTTGGGGAGGACACCAGGAGTCCCGGGCGAGTCTGGGATTGGGGGCTTCTGGCTGCTGAGCATGCGGGCTTTGGGAGCTCCTGATCCCTGTCCCCTCCCACTCACAGCGGCCTGCTCAGCACTCAGCTATGCCAAATCTGCAACCTTTTTGGTGGCATTGAGGTGGTGGAGGCCACACGGTGAGGTGGGGGGTGGGCATCTCTGGAGGGACCAGTGCAGGGCACTGTCCACCACCACCACCAGCGCTGTCCCACGGGGACAAGGTCCCCAGCACAGGATGCACTGGGGGGCAAAGACTGCAGCCTAGGGCATGGCAGGACAACCAGAACTCCCCAGAGACCTCAGACAAAACCAGGGCCTCAGACACTCCGGCCACCTCCTCAGTCTCCTGCCTGGGGACAGGCTTCACCACCTGCCAGGGCCGCTGGAGCCTGGTATTTCCTCCTCATTTGCTGTTATTATGAAAATGTAATGGCTGGAAAGCCACGGCTGTTCCAGAGGAAACTCAGTGAGGCACCCGGAGTGCAGGGCTGGCTGCCCGTGGCCTCTGGGGTGACCCTGAACCCCGTACTCTGTGCACACGGATCCAGCATGGGCAGGGACAGTGGTCATCATGGTGACTAAGTGAGCTACTACACGGTACGCAGAGGCGCTGTGAACGTTTGGCGCTGGGCATCTGACTGGCACAGGAAGCGCTCATCAAATATTTTTAGATAAAATGAACACTGCGAGGAGACGGAAGGGCTGTTTGTTATGTGATGTTCAGCATGAAGCTGGGATGCGTGGAATAAAAATAGTCCATGGACAGGTCCATCGGGGAAGGAGCAGGAAGTGGGCTGAAGCCAGCGGGAGAGGCACTTGCAGGGCTGCGGGTGGCCTGGGCAAGGCCGTGGACTGGGCATGCGCAGGTATGGGCGGTGTCAGCCCCAGGACAGGACTGCAACTCTGCGCCCAGGCAAGGTGGTTGGAGGGCAGAGGGGTGGAAGTGGGTGCCCAGGAGGACAGTGAGGCACCGGGCAGCCTCTGCCCTCACCCCTCTCCAAGTCTCCTGCCTGGGCCGCAGACACGGCAATGCCTGGCAGACAGGGGCAGCGGCTGTGCCGGGACAGAGGGTCAGTGTGGCCTCGGGACAAGAAGGGCCCTGCACGAGGGCTCTCGGGGCAGCGCACAGAGGGTCTGCGTGGCCCTCCCCTCTCCCCCAGGGCCCTCAGTGGCAGTGGCTTCCCGGGCCGCCACTCTGCTTCTCCCGCCTGCTGGCGGAGGGACACAGTGTGGGTCCGCAGTCAGGGACTCCTCTCATTCTCCACCCGAAGTGCGGCCTTCCGCGGTCACCGATCCCTGCGGTCATTTAAAACTGCGCGATCGCCTCTCGAGAGCATTTTCTCCTCATCCGGGAACTTCCTCCTCTCTACAGAAAGGCTGCCACAGTGCCAGCTCTCGCACAGCACTGCGGCACATGCTGGTGGCTCTGAGAGGTGGGTGAGGATCCCTCATGACCTGGGTCCCCTGGAAGGTGAGACGCTGGGGGCACCATGGGCAGGAGCGCTCAGCTTCTAGACCTTCCTGCTGCGGCCCACGACTGGACTCCGAGCCACCTCCTCTAGCTGGTGGCCAGGTGTTGGGCAGAACTGTCCCCTCCCTACAGCTGAACACACCTGATGGCCAGTGCTGGTGTGGTGGCCATGTGCAAGGCGCCCAGGGCCAAGTCAGCATGAGGCTTCCAGAGGCCTCCTTGGCCACTCAAGGGATTGCATTCCGGTTCTCACGGATGGGGGAAACGTCCCCAGAAACGGCGATGGAGTTAGCTTTGGTCCTTTCCTAGAACTCTGCCCTGCAAGGCCACAGGTCCTCCTGGGAGTCCGATCTCTAAGGGCTACTGACTTAAGAGGCCGTGCAGGACCAGGGCTGGGTCAGGTGTGGACAGAGCAGGGTGAGGGCTAGGGTGCTGGCCGGGGGTCCACTGTGCACAGGGGAGAGAACCTGACCACAAAAGAACAAACAAACAGAACCCCAAAGGGATCCCAGCTAAGAGACCCAAGGGCCCGAAGGAGAGGCACCGTGTGCCCTGAGCGCTCGTGGAGGAGATGGAGGGGGACGCACTGCCGCAGAGCAGTTCCTGACAATGCGAACGCTCCCAAAGCCTGGACAGTGGAGCCGGAGCCTGGACCTCGTGCACCGGACTTGCTCCACGTTGGTTCCCGATCGGAACTCGCACACAGGGAACTCGGTCCCACCAGCGATGCGCAGGATCCCCAGGGCCTGAGGACACTCAATCTCACATACATCACCTGACCTGTGGTGACACCTGGGAGGTGACACAAAGGGCCTGGATGGTGCCAGCCTGCAGGGTGAGGCTCCCGGAGCAGCAAGTGACTGAAAGCAGTTGACCCAAGCCTGAGTCGTTTTCAGGTCCGGAGCTGACTGGGCATGGTCACCAAGGAAACGGGCTTGGGGAGGCCCCCACGAAGCTACTGCCCTCGGCACCCGACCACTGTGGTGAGGACCTTCGATGGCCAGAAGATGTCTACGCACGCCGATGTCCCCATCTCCAGATCCCCCGAGAGGGCACAGGTTGCACAGTTCCCTCGGCCCTCAGCTTCACTGATTCATGAGAATGGCCCACAGTGCTCAGGAGGGCACTGCACTGGGTCAGAGTGTTGCCATAGGGCGCAAGTCAGGACCAGCCAAGCACAGAGATGCCCAGGGCCAGTCTGGGGGCCCCTTCCCCTGGATCAGTATTGGGAACCCCAAGGCTTGGGTGTCCAGTCTGCGGGCCCCAGGTTTCAGCATGCAGGCAGCGCTGGTTGGACCCTGGCAGGGCCTGAGCTGCATCTTTGGCTGACTCCCTGCAGAGGAGGCTGAGCCAGCCATGCAGAGCCCGGGGCCCAGGACGTGGCCCAGCTCACCCTGAGTCCTCAAACCTAGGTGTGGCTCAGTGCCACCAGCAGCACTCTCCACCAAACCAGGGGGGGAGGTCATTTCCCAGGAATCAGGACAGAGGCCGGCTTGGCCTCTCCCTCACACCACCAGGGAGTGTCTTCAGACAGCTCCTGCTGTGTGACTCCAGAACCTCCCCATCCTCTCTCAACCTCAGTTTCCTCATCAGAAGCCTGGGAATAATAATGATACTTACCACAGGCTCTGTGCTGAATGAGATCCACAGCATGACATAAATGCACTCGGCCCCCGCTCTGGGAAGGAAGACAGGCCAGTCACGCATCAGCGCAGTGTCTCCCATTGACAGGGTATTTTCCCTCAACTTGAAGGAAGGGCTGACGGGACCGGTCCTCTCACTCTGCCTGGAGTCCTGCACTGTGTCTGGGTAAGGACTCGGGGCCTCCTGGCAGCATGGGGACCCAGGCTGGGGGAGGGGTTCCACGTAGGGGCGCAAGCACAGGCCCCAGCTCTGCACGAGGTCCAGCCCCTTCAACAACCGTGGGGGCTGCATGTGACTGCAGGGAGTGAGCCAGGGTCTTGGGGGCTCCCTGGGGCCCAAGGACCAGGCCAGCTCGGAGGACCTGTGGTGCACACACAGCATGCGAGCTGAGATCCACGGCCAGAGACAAACGCCACGCTGCTGCCCTTAACCACTGGCCGTGACAGCAGCCTGGCGCTGGGACTTGGGGGAGACAAACAGGAATGAGAAAGTAGAAGAGCATTACAGAGATAAAAAGACAAACCCAAAGCCCCAGCAGCTCACATCCCCGACTTTAAGGGAGGAGCGGACAGGGCTTCCCTGGGGTTTCCCCAAGGAGCCCCTCTCAGCTTCCACTGGGAGGCGAGCTTGATTCTCACTGCCGCGCACACGGTGAGCGGCACGCTGGTGCCGGCACAGAGAGAAATCTGCGGCGACCACGCAGGAAGCCAGGACGTGGGCACCGAGAAGTGCAGGTGTGCCCGGGCGCTGGGAGAAGCGCTGTCACACAGGCTCGTTCGAGGGTAAGCAGTGAGGACGACCCGTGAGAATGAAACCAGGTCCATCCAGCCCGGCCACGGCAGCGTGTGTCTCTCCTTGCTGAAATCTTCTTCACATGTTCGCATACTTTGTTAAGACTTAACGATACGATTTTCTTACGTAGAAATAGCAAGGACACTAACTGTCCAGTGTGGCACCTCCTCGATAGAAATACCAGATGTTTCCAAAGCTACAAGCAAGATCTACCAAGCATCAAAGACTTTCCTTACATTTCACTAGTGTTGATGTCAAAATGTTCCAAGGAAGTAGATCACCCTAGTAACCCTGGGATGCAAGTGGATGACGAGCTATTATGACACATGTCTCATGTCACGATGGCGGGAAATGACAGTGTACCTCAGCTCTCCAGTGTCAGTCCTGGCTCACAGCACCTGCACACACATTGACTGGTGTAATCTTCTCCTGACCCCTGGCCATTGCCTCCCCATTTTACAGACAAGGTAACTGAGTCACAGAAGAGCTCACTGGCCCAAGGTCGTGATGACAGTGAAGTGGAAACCAGAGCCCGTGCTCCTGACCACTGACCATCACCCTCTGCAGAAGCCCCGGGCAGGCTCTCACCGAGAAGCACCTGGAGAGCTCCTGAGACGGAAGTCCCCGAGCAGCCCGAGGAACACGGGACCTGCAGCTCTGCTGCTGTGACGCCATCTCCAGTGAGAGCTGAAGGCCAGTGCACACACTGGGATCAAAACAAACCTGAGCTCAGCGAGGAGCCGAGTCCTGCGCCGTCTCTGCTGCCAGCTGCCTGTGCCTTCTTCGGCCTCCCGATCCAAGAGGACAGCTGGATGCGTACTCAGGAAGCCCCCTCGGCTCCAGCCTGCCACGCCCTGCAAAATCTCCCTCTCCTCTTAATTCACCACACAGGCTGTGGTGTGAGGGACCCAAACCAACCGGGGTTTCAGAACAGTTTCCGCGGGCTCAGAAAATTCACCAAGCATTTGCCGCCAACCAAGAGCCTAGAACTGGGGAAACTTAAAATCAGTTGTTTTACTTTGCAGACTGAGGACTGCTTTTATTTCCTGATGCTCCTCACTGACTGATTCTACCAGGCTGGTCACTCATGCCCCTCCCTGCCCAGCCACAGGAGGACTTGGGGGCTTGGACGGCTGGCAAGACTTTGGTGGCACTGAGAAGATGGCATGATCACGCGTGCCTGCAGGTGAAGCTGGTGCCATCTCAGCACAGCTCTGTGGCCCTTCCTCAGAGGTCCTTCATGCTTCCAGGGGTCCCTCACCACAGTGCCTGGGCCGCCAGGTGGCACCAGCCTTCGACGCTGAAGGGACTGCAGACAACAGAGTGGCTCAGAGACCTGGTCAGTCCCCACCTACTTGTCCCAGGGAACACTTTCCCGAACGCAGTGAGAACAACCAGCTGTGTGTTCCTCGCAGCCCTAGGGAAAACTCTATAGCAACACTACAACCCCGCCCACGGGACAGACGAGGTGCCCGCGGCATAGGCCACTGCTGAGCACATGTGGGTATGAGGGTCTTGGAGACAGAGTGGCAGGGACCCGCCTCCTCGGTCCACGTCTCGTGGCACACGCTCACTGCACCACTGTCTCCTCCACCTCTGCTTCCCCCGGGAATGGATTCACAGGCACAGAGGAAGGGAAGGAAGCACCATCCTTCAGTCCTGCCGCCAGCTCCCAGGGGGGCTCGAGGGTCACCAAGGCCACACTGAGCCCAGCATGCATGCCAGCCCAGAGCCCTGGCCAGACCTGGTGCTGCCTGAGTCTTGCTCACCACGGGCCAGTGCGTGTGACCTGACACCACAGCACAGTCTCTAAGGAGAGAAAACACACTTCATGCCTGCCAGGAACACATGGCGTGGTGATGCATACCTGGATCTCAGTACTCACAAGGCTGAGGCAGGAGGATCACCGTGAGTTCTACCTCAGCCTGGAATACACAGCAGGACCCTGACTCAAAAATAACAAAAATGCTGGCTATGCTCACTGCCCTTCCCCCAGGGCTTCTTCAGTTCCTTGCTCCTTGTAAAAATCTGCCACCATCCAAATATGAGGCCTCCAAAGGCTGACAGGGTCCCAGAAAAGCCTGCTCCGCCCTCCAGACGGGGTAGGCATGCCTTGTCACCCTGGGACTGTCATCCCAAGATGTGCAAGAAACGAATGTGGAGGGAGGCACAGGCCAGGGTGCTGGGGCAGTGCCGGGGCGGACATAGCCGCAGAGGAGTCCACATCCAAGGCCGGTCCTGGGACCACCGGATCCGGGCCCCCACGGCCTGGGTTTGTGGGTTTGTGTGCATCGCTGCGGCAGACCGAAGCCAAGGCTTTGGAGCCAACCCCAGGCAGGTGCTCTTCCCGGGTCTCACCGCTGCTTCACCTTTTATTATTCCCACAGCTGGAGGCCAGCCCAAGAACGGACTTCAGCCCTTACTCAGCCACTCTGGTCACTGACTGCAGTGCAGAGACAACTGGCCCTCCAGAGGCCTCCTATGAAATGGACGGGGCCCTGCCCCCCCACTCTCCTAGGCTGCTCCCGGAACGAGGGAGACACACAGATGACAGCTACACGGGCACAGAGAAACCGGGCAGAAGTGCTCCTTTCTTTATTCTCCTGAACACTCTGGAAAGCAATTTTCTGATCTCCAGGATGACAGGTTGGTCAGACCCAGAGCGCTCACTGGGTAACATCTCCACAGATTAACATACCACTGCAGGGGACCAGAAGACCCACAACCCTTTGAGATCTTATCACAAAAACGAGGCATTCAAATGAGAACACAGGCCAGGCGGGCGGTGCACACCCATAATCCCAGCAGGTAGGAGGCTGAGGCAGGAGGATCTCTGTGAGCTCCAGGCCAGCCTCCGTGACATTGTGAGCTCAAACCCCACCTGCACTACACAGTGGAAACAGAAATATTGTATAAATCCTAAGAAAATACTACCTGTCCCTCCACAAAAGGCCTTGGAGATTCATCTCAAGCATGACCACTTCCGAAGCCAACAGAGACGCCCTAATGACGAATACCAAAACACCACCTTGCACCCAGAACCCAGAAGTCCAAGAGCTGTCGCCACCAGAGTCCCCTCTGCCGTCATGCTATCCCTGCGGTCTTTTCCTCCTCGCCCCTCCCACCACCACATTTCTTCCTAATCTGTCCTTTCTTCTCTCAAAGCTTTTGGTAGTGGTCCTCAGGGCCGTGGGTTAAAGAACAGAAGATCATTTACTTGGCAGGATAAATTCGGGGTGCTGAAGACATGGACAGCACCCCGAGGTCACAGGAATGCCCGCCTCCTTCCCGGGGACGGATTCTGATCTGCCGAGCTCCAGGGCAGAGGAGCTGCCGGTGACCTGGGCCCTAGCTCCACTCGGCTGACAGCAGGCGTGGTCGGCAGGGGCCCCAGGGCGTCCTGGTGGCAGTGGGGACCCAGGAAGGCAGAAAGAAGCTCAAGTGGAGGCAGAAGCACAGGGAAGTCTCGGGCTTCGTGCTGTTTTCCGTGAGCTCCAAAGTGGGGCTGGAACGGAGGAGAGGCCTCTGCCTGGGGAAACCGGCTAGGAATTCACCTCATCTGACAGCTCCCAAGCCTTCCTCCTTCCCCGCAAACCATCTTCCACTGTGCCGGCGGCAGGGCTTGGGGAACCACAGCCTCCACCTGGTAAGAAAGTACCAGCTGGCGCAGTTCATTTCTTTATGTCAAGCCCGGCTCCTTCTCCTTTAAGTCACATCAAATCCGAGTCTGCTGGGGCTGGGGTCCACCAGAGCACCCGACACTGACCATGACCACGCCGGCAGGAAGACCTCCAGAGAGCTTGCTCCTGGGTCACACATAAAAACGTCTAGAGTCGAAGACTTCATAATTAGGAGAGTCTTCCAAGTCGAATACAAAAGTACGTAGTTTTACATGGCTTAAAATAACATTCCCATTGTCTTCTCCATTGTTTGAATCAGTTGGATCACACTGTACAAATATAGAAACAGGACCAGTGAGAATCTGCCTGAGGGAGCCTCGTGGCTCAGAGGAAATAACTCAGGCTTGGGAGGAGGCAGCGCCCAGGTTTCCATCCCAGCGGTCACCGCGCGCAGCGCCACTTGTGTAGTCTTCTTTGAATGCAGACAAAACCTTGCCACCAAACCCCTTTTTACCAGCCTTGTGTGCCAAGCGCGCAGGGAACACAAACACAGGCCTTGCCCCTGTCAGCAGCACAGCCGCAGCCCTGGCGTCCAAGTGACAAAGTTCTCCTCTGCCTGGCACAGGGAGGCAGGTCACCGCTTTTCACAGTGGGCGCTGGGGAGAGTCTGCCTGCCCGTGGCGCACCTAGAAAGGTGAGTCTCTCTTCTTAAAAGCGCAAAGGTAAAACAAAGCATCTCCTGGAGAGGGCCCTTCTGCAAATGAGACTGCGGCAGACAGCAGGCCGGGGGCCCGGCCTTGCCCACGCGCATGCCTGCGCAGTCAGGCACCCTGCACACGTGCGGCCATAGACAAACGTGACCGCTTCTACCCACCAGGCTGAAGCGCCATGAGGCCACTGACAAATGTGGCTAGAGGCTCGTGACACCAGAGTACATTTTGATACGTGGTTACAGTAGAAGACGGAATTAAATCAGTATTAAATGTGGTCATATTTCCAGGGCCAGCTAAAATCCAGACCATGAGCTGCTGGTTTCCAAAGTGCTTAGAATTAGATCCTTTTGTTCGAGACTAAAATGTCAAAATTAAAAAAGAAGAAGAAGGGTATTTGTGCTCAAAAGTATTGCTTTGATATATTAGTTCATATTGCCTGCTATGTACTAGGTATTGTTATTAGATAACGCAGACGCAGATCCATCTATCAGTCTGCCAAGACCGACTGGAGCACTAAGGAGTGAAGCTCTAAAATTAATCATGCATGTGACCTTGGACAAGTCATCAACCTCTCGCCTTATTTCCATAACCATAAATGAGACTCCAGTAGATCAGTGAGCCTTAAATTTTGCCGGGTGTTAGAACCACTCAGGGAGCTGTGAAACGCCTCCTCTGGACACAGGCTACAGCCCAGGCCAATCCAGGCAGACTCTCTGGAGCACCTCGGTTTGAAGTCACCCTGGGGACGCAGAGGAGCACGAAGGGCTTGTGATCCTGCAGCTCTGAGAGCCAGTCACCAGTCCACAAGCCGAGAGGGCACTGCGGGTCGGAGTTTCTGCCCTGCACATGTGTGGCATCCTTCTCTGCCAACTCGCATTATGTTGTCTAACACTGCAGTGGGACACAGTGTGTGCCCAACCTGTCTTCCTGGGCATTGGGCATGGCTCTAAGGAGGCAGGCTCTGCACCCAAGACCATGGGCAGCCCCAGGGTCCCTGCAGGAGGCTGTGGCAGGCAGATTTCTGCTGTGCTTTTGTCAGACCTGCAGATGGATGTATCTGATGGAGAGGAGAGAAGTACGTGTCCCCCATTCCTGGCACCTTCCTGCAGCGAGCTCATTTGAAAACGGAATTGGACGAGCGGCTTTGCCTGTCAAGCTCCTGCCCCATCCTGCTTTCTCTCACACGGCATCATCAGCTCCTGAGCTTGTCCTTGACGAGTGTGACGGGTGACTCGCTTGGTTTCCCGGAGGATCGGAGCCAGGAGGGAAGCGGATGTTCAGATGGGACTCTTTCCCACAGCCGGGGCAGGGGCAGTAGGACTCCCGCCGCACAGGGAAGGCTCAGGGGCCTGGCAAGGGCGCAGCTGAGTCCTGGGCACTGCCTGCACCTGGTGCACGTTCAGCACCACACTCCTCCTCAGTGCCAGAAACAGACCCATCGCTCGGCAGTCACCTGGGCTGCCGTCAGACGCACAGGGGGTCCCTGGAAAAGTACAGACCTGAGGCCTGGCATGAGGGAGCTAAGCTCCACCCAGCTGAGCAACAGGGACCCCAGGTGACCACACATCCCTTGAGGGCCCAACGGGCTGACAGAAAGGGGCTCCTGTTCCTCACAGTCCCAGGTCTAGGAACCCGCCCCATTTACACTTTTATAGTCAGACTACAACCCTCCTTTTAAAATAAATTCACCTGATGAGATGCCAGGAAAAGCAAAGCTCAGAAGTGTCATACTTTCATTACTCAGGACGGGACAGATTTATCATCACATTTTTATAAATTCCTCCACAAATAAATGATTCTAAGATATGGCCAAGTGACTCTGGCCTTTTGACTCAACATGTTTTTGCAATTACTTGGCACTCCAACTATATGCTACTTAAATTAGGTAACAGTCACCAAGTTATTTTTAGGCCATAGCAACACACACACACACCAGATACACACTGTTAAACCCCGCTTATCTGTGCTCCTCTGGAAGAAGAGGCAAAAACACCTTTTCACTGGCACCATATCTCTGTTCGGTCCATAGTAACCGGCACCGAGCTGCGCTTGCGAAGTGCTCCCATGAGCACTGCACACGCTAACACACTTAGCTCCAGCACCGGCGCTGGGAAACAGCTGCTACATCATCTATTGTAAATGAGGAAATCAAGGGTTCCAGGGCTTCAGCACCTCGCCCTAGGGCCACACAGGGGGCACCAGCACCACGAGCAGGGCAGTGAGTCCGAAGTTCGCCCTCCACCTCTCCCCTTTCGGTTACGAAGTTAGTGTTTGGCATCCAGCCTCAGGCATGAGTCAGAGGTTGAGAATATCAACAGTGAAGTTTGTGAGCATAGATACAGATCTGACTTCACATCAGATCTCCATTAAAAATTAATTTTTTCAATTAAAAATCCTCTTGACGTCCCTGAGTGTATGTGTGGGGGTGGGTGGGTGATTCTTCTTCACGCTTCCTCCCAAACAAGTCAGAGAAAGCAAAAATAAATAAATAAAACCATCTTCCCAGGGTCTGTGATTCCTGAGGACCGCTGTTCACGCCGTTGTCTCCCACCACTGCTGACGAGTGTCTACAGGCGGGAAGGTGCAGTTTGGGTGCGACTCAGAAGTCCGGAAGGATGACAGTAACCCAGGTGGGACTCCTCCCCGGGCATCAGTGCCCTGAGTCCCCTCCACACGTGCCTCATCCCCCAGATGCCTCGGCTCTGGGCGGCCCGTCAAGGTCGTGGCTCTCGGTCCGCGCACTGTGGCGGCACAGGGTCCGGGGAAGCCAGGGCTCTGTGACTGGCACTGTGGACCCGGGATGCAGCCCTCAGTGCTGGAGCCCTCTGCGCCCTCTGACGCTTGGGCCCGTCTTTGAAAATCACTCAGGACCATGGCACTGAGGCAGTTGGCAGCAAACACATCCAGACCACACTATAAAATATCCCAGCAGGACTAAGTTTAAAATATGAGGTCTCAGCAAACATGCTTACAGCTATCTGAATGGCATCTATACTATAAAACATTTCAAGAAAAAAAGAGAGAAAGCAAACAGAGAAAAATAAGTGCTGGCTGACAGGGGCAGGGGTATTCATTCACACTTTCCTGCTTCTCTAAACAACATTATTTGTGCTAGAAATCTTGAAGGCAGATACCCTCATCAGACGCCCCCTTCCCGCACAGGCAAAGGACAAGCAATCCTTTTCCCGAGCCCAGTTCTGTCAGGAAGAAAGGGGCCTCGGGCATCACAGTGAGCTTGGAGCACTGGTTAGGAAGGGTCGGGTTGGTCTGGCGGCCTTCTTCGGCCTTCTTCCTTCATCGGTGTGGGCAGGAGCCCAGCGACACCTGTTAAAAACCAGCCTGAGGTGAGGCAGCCTGTAACCCTTCTGGACCTGAGAAGCCTGGAGTCTGCGTCCTGTTTGTGTGGAGAGCAGTGGCTCAGGCTCCACCCCACTTACTCCTGGGAAGGTGAGACTAAGGGGGACTGGGCCTGGGTGACACAGGAGGAATGCAGCGCGGGGCGGAGCCCCAGGGGCTTCCGGTGCTCCTCAGCTCGCCCCAGCCTGAGGGGCCTTACTACACAGCCCCCCGGCAGCCGAGCCACTTGACAGGCAGTACCAAAACAGACAACCTGGCACGGACCCGGGGCCAGAGCACCTGGGCAGCAAGGGCAGCTACCAGTGTTTACAGAACGACCGGGGACTCAGCCGGGACAGGTATAAATTACCCAAGACTGCACTGAAACCCCCAGAGTCAAGGCACAAGGCTTCCGGTGTCTCCCTTCTAGCCTAACCATGCTCGCCACTGCACCTGCCCTCCAAAGCCACTCGGTCCAAAATGGTGCCAGTACCAGCCCTGCCGAAACACAATCCCAGATCCCTGAGGGCGGCACTCCTAAAATAAACCCCGCAGGGGAAGCTGGGCCGGGTCAGCACCAGGAGAAGTTGCTGACTGGGCTCTTGAGAGATGCCCCCTCCCATGCCTCGGTGGTGCTACGTGATTGAGCCATCACAGGGTCACCCCAAGAAAGAGTAGCTGGAGGCACCCTGATAACCTCCTGCCTCGGCTTCACTCGGCCATTCCCCCAGCAGATGCCACAGGAGGACACTAAAGTCAGGGGAACACGGACCCTCTGCACCTGAGCTACCCATGCCCCCAGGTCCCCAGATAGGCGAAGAAAAGGCCCCCAAAACCACAAAGAAGCCAACCTCTGCCACCAGAGCGTCTTCCAAAGCCACCGCCTGCGAGTCTCACCAAACCGAAAATGCCCAGCCCTGTCCACGGCTGCGCTGGTGAGGTCAGCGCAGTCCGCCCCGCCCCACAAGGCAATCTTACCCCGGCTCCAGGGGCTGCTGACTGCCTGCCACTGGCTGCACCCACAGCAGAGTGAGAGAACCCCAGCTTCACAAGGGTCCCAAGACACTCCCCTCGCATCACCCGGCGGCGGCCACAGCACATCGGAGGAGCAGGATCTACTCCTCCTAGTCAGCCACGCCACGTTCAGGGTCATCTGAATTCACAGACTGATGCCCTGCAGACCAGACACAAGAAGCCTGCTTTTCATCAAAACACCAACTCTGCAGGATAAAGGCGACCAGCAAGACCACTTGTCATTGTTCCCCAAGACAAAGCATCACAAATGGAGCCCTGTAGACAGTATTTCTCATCTGAGGAAGAGAAGCCCTACCAAGATTACCGCTGGAGAACAGCAGCAGGGGACGCCTGCTGGGACATACTAGAAGGTAACCACAGGCGAAAACAGAAATAGAATACAGAGTGCACGGACGATCCCGAACCTGAGACTCCAGGAAAACCTTCTACCACCTCCAAAGAGCGCCTGAGCTTCCGGTCCCTCTGTACACAGCTGTGAGACGTTCTCCTCCCCCAAGACCACTCCCCTGAGAAAGATGTGTCTCTGTGACAGCTGAGCCCAAGGACAGCGAGTGAGGAGAGGAGCAGGAGTGGGCAAGGCAGTGACAGCAAAAGGACCAAGGGCGCTGCACGAGAGGAGGCAGCAGCAGAGTGACTCCCCAAAGACAGAGGCCAGCTGCCTGCTCCCAAGTGGACGCGGTCATTTAAACAGGCACAGTGATGGGGTACCTGCCAACCCTTAGCTCCACACACCTGGAAGCGACTGAGCTGGACCCCAGGAGCCACCAGCATCTTGGTCAAAACCCAAGAGGAGGACAGAAGAAGGAACAAGACTGTCTCTGCTACCACCGCCAGGTAGAAGATGCCGCACAGGAGAGAGGCCAGGGCCAGTGTGGAGGACAGGCAGGCACGCTGGGCCAGGCACGAGACCTCCCTGCCGGGCCAGGCAGCTCTGCTGCAAGGAGCCCACAGGAAGGTCCTGAACCCATTCTCTCAGCCTCAGCTCCTGTGACCTCAGTCATGCCACGATCTGTGGACAGTGAAAGCCACCCACCAAGCCCTCCTGGGAGAGGCCACGATGCCAGCTGGCATCAGAAGCCGAACATACCATGGGCTGAGGAGTAGTCACCAAAATGCCTCTGCCTCCGAGGCAGACTAATGGGTGCACGGGTGAACTTCTCCCCTTCCCTGGGCCTTCACACAGATCTGCCCTTCTTCAAGGTCACGGTAACAACCATCCCAAGGCCACGGTGGCCAGAGAGGGGGAAAGAGGAAGAATTTCCCACCAAAAGAATGGCCACCTCTAGGTGCCACGCAGGTCGGCCCTGTTGCCCCCTCTGTTCCATCCACGCTGCTGGGTCTAGGAGCAGGCGTGCTCACTCCGCTCCGGGGCCAGGCGCACGTCCGGCGAGGCCCCTCTTTTAGAGAGGTGGCCCGGCCTGCCCTGTGGCATGCGTCAAGAGCCAGGTCCAGGCAAGGACTCAGATCATCCAGCCTCCAGACCAAGGCATTTTTCTCATGTTAGCAAAACACTAAAGAATGGGCAAGGAGGAGAAGGCAGGGAGAAATGCTAGCTTGGTCTTGGGGTACGTGGGGCAAGGAAAAGGGCTCACGGGAGGGGAGTGGGGACTTTACCTTTCAACACCAGGGGGTCTTTGCCTTCTCTTTTCAGGGACTCAAGCACTATGTGGAGAGGCTGTGAGGGCATCACCCGGCTCGGCTCATTGGTGTTCTCATCGTAAACTATAATTTCTTTGGAAAAGATCCTCTTGAAAGAGTCTTTGCCCTCCCGACAAGAAATCAAGTCCAAGACAGTGATTTTGCCCTGCTGCAGCCTCCGCCGGCTGATCTTGTCGGCACAGTTGATGTGGACAGCTCCTTGGATGTGGCTCTTGTTGTACTCCATGAAGGGCCTACAGTCGATGATGATGGGGCCCTGGCTGGCCAGGTGGCTCTTGCTGCCCTTGGTCATCTTCTTGGCCAAGTCATTGGGGTAGATGATTCTGATGCTGGCTAGCTGCTTGGGGGTCCCTGCCACAGGGCTGCCCACCCCACCTGGTAGACTTAGAGAGCCTGTGTGCTCATTGTTGTTGACCATCTGGTTGGCAGGGCAGGTGGTAGAGGTTCCAACAGCGGTGGTGGTGGTGCCCGCAGCGATGGCTTGGGTCTGGGCCTGACTGTCCTTGTCGTAGGCTGCCACAGAGCAGCAGCTGGCACTGCTGCACCCACAATTCAGGGAGCGGGCAGAGCCGCTGGGTGAGGGCATATACGTCAGATTCGCAGCCTTGAGGGACACGGTAGTGGTGGTGGTGGTGGTGGCGATGACAGACGGGTGGCTGTTCCTGCCAGAGGTGGCAGAGCCAAGGGAGCTACAGTCTAAACCAAGGCTGAGATCCTGAGGTCGGACGGGCCTGGACAGTGCCACTACTACCCTGTCATCTAAAGGAGACGGAGGCATGAGGAGGCTGACAACTGGCAATTCAAGAAGAACTCAAGAGTCTGCAAAGAAGGGGAAGGGGGAAAGAAAGAATAAAGTCACCACGTGACCCAAATGGCAGTCTCATGCAGTCCCTGGGAGGGGCCTTTGCCTATCTCCGAATGAAGAGCAAAGTGCCCTTTGTGGCAGCTTCCAAAGTCTGACACCACTCCGACGGATTCAAGAGATGCAGACAGGGAGCCCCATCTACCTGGCCACTAAGTCCACCCTGACATTGGACTTCATGTTACAATGTGAATGAACCACCTTTCCTGAACGGCATCAAAGTTGAGCCTCCGGGAGGGGGAGGGGAGAGCACCAAGAATCAGAAAAGCTTCAGACAGAAGGGAGCTGTTCGGAGGATCTATTCTGGGCCACACCTGCCAGGCAGAAGGACTCTCCACAGAGGAGCCCTGTCCCTGTGCCCTCTCGGATCCTTGCTGTGTAATTCCTTCACCCACTGCAATTCAGAGATGACCAAGAGCACTAGCCTGGCTCACAGAAATACAGCAGCTAAATATACCTCGGGGAGGATGTCAGCTTTCTACAGATCAGAGGGAAGGTCTCTCCTGAGTGGGCTTCGGGAGCGGTTCTCGTTCCCATCCTACCCGGTCCTCTGGAGACCGCAGCAGTGGCACTAGGACCTCATGCGCTTTCTGATGCCCTCCTGGAAACTAACTGGCATTTTCCCTTGGCACTTCCGCCTGGCACCTTAAAATGAAGTCTCAAGTTGGCCGAGGAGCCAGGTCTGGAGACTCAGCCCTGGCAGATCCCCTGCCCGTGCCCAGACTCACCTGGCCTCTGAGGACCCAACCGACCACTTGGCCTTCCCTGCCCTCTGGTTCCCGGCACAGGTTGCTTCCCAGCGCTTCTCCCAGGCAGCTGAGGCAGACACACCGTGCAGGATTCAGCCCGACACCGCCTTGCCCCCCTCAGCGGGAGCTGGGGTCCTTAGAGGACACCCCTGCCCAGGTTCACCTGGTCTCCTGCAGGGAGCCTCTGAAGGGAAGGCACAGTCCCCGGCCCCCTGTCCCTTCGGTCACTGGATGCTCCCCGGGTCCTGCCTGCTTCCCTTTATCAGACGTGGACACAGCCATGAAACCAAACCTCAAGCAACAGCGGCTCATCTAAGCGAACTTCAAGAGCTGTCTGGAAAAATGTCATCTATCATTCGTCTACACACGACCGTCATCACTCTCTGACACGCAGCCAAAGTGTCACAGGCGGAATCCACGCACACAGCCGGGCGCACACGTACCCACACTCGAAGACCCAGCCTCCTGCCTCCCTCCCCACCCCTTGCGTAGTATTTTTTGGAGATCGAGTACTAGAGCAACAGCTGCAACAGTTTCCCAGCTGGACGGGCGGAGCGGCAGAAGCCTGCGGAGATGGTACCTGGTGAGGGCGTCAGGACCAGCTCGCCAGCCCCTCCGCGAGGGCGCACACACGGCCCTTTTCCCGGGCGGCAGGACCCCTGCCTGTGCCAGCCGCGCGATGGGCTGCGTCCCTGCAGCAGAAGAGCCGTGTGCGCGGCGCCCAGAATCCCCGGCCCGGCCTGGCGGCCCGGGTCCGAGGACGGCGCTCTGCGAGGCAGGGCCGGGAGGAGACCCGGCGCGTGGAGAACGCCCTTCCCCGCTCGCGGCACCCACCGCCCGGTCCCCGCCACGCAGCGCGCTCGCACGGCGGCGGCGAAACTGCCGCAAAGCATCCCAAAAAGCCCGGCTCCCTCCCGCCCGGCCGGGGGACCGCAGCGTGGGCGCGCAGGGCCCGGGCAGCACCCCGCGGTCCTGCGGCCGCTCCGCTCTCCGCTCCTCCTCGCGTGCGCACAGACACGCACACACACGCGCGCACACTCATACACACGCACACACAAACACGCACACACACCGCCCGAGTGGCCGCGGGACTTTCACTTACTTCCTCGATCCGCGCAGCCCTGCACTGCCGGGCGCTGCGCCTCCGCTGGGGACTCGCGCGGGCCGCCCATTCACTCTGCTTCATTGATCTCCAGCAGCAACATAGTTACTTTCTCTTTTGCTACACTGTAAATGTAAGATTCCGAGGGAGAGTCCGGCCTCCGACCGACGGCGCGTAAAGCCAATCAGAACCCGGGGAAGGCGGGCCGCCACCTCACCGAGACCTGCAGCCAATGGGCTGCCGTGGGCGTGTCCTGAGGCGGGGCATCACGGCCTGTGGGCGGGCCTGGCGCCCAGCGTCTAGGCGGTGCTGCTGAGACTCGGGGCGGTGATGTCATTGGCAGCCAATCAAACCCTTGAACGGTCGGGCGGGCCAGCGGGCAGCTGCTCTCTACCGGGAACTAGTCCGGCCGCCGTTAACCCTTCCCAACCCGGCATCGGGACTGCGCTCGCTCGCGATGAAGCTGGTTCTCTCCACTCGCTGGGCCTCCGAGATCCTGCACCCGCGGACACCCGGAACCCGCGGAGATCCTGCACGCACAGACCCTGCGCACACCCCGTTGCCCGCACCCGGGCCACCCCGCATCAAGGACGCCCGGCACCAGCGGACGCCCCGAGCTCCTGGATAGCCTGCGCGTCCGTCTTTCCTCCGGACCCATGCAGAAGATGAGAACCGCGGGGCTGGTCTTCTAAGGCGGAACGTGGCCTTCTCCGTCCCCAGGGACAGCGGGCCCGCAGATGTCGCTACCCCTCAGGCTGCTCAGCTGCTCGCGGCTAACGGCAGCGCGCTGCCCTTCTGCTCCGCCGCTGCCCCTCCCCCGTCACGTCCCGCCTTCTCCAGCCGGTACCTGGGCAGGATCAGAGCAGGACCGAGGATGGCTCAGAGTAGGAGGCCGCGGGCAGAGGTCCTGTCCAAGCCCCCGCGCTGCGCTCCCTCACCGAGCCACCCGTCCCCACTCCTGCAGCCCACACCCTGGAACACCCGCCTGGATCCTGTGGACTAGATTGGCTCCGCAGTAGGAAAGGAGGCAGAACCCAGGGTCCTGAGCCATGCGGAACCGGGCAGAGGCTAGCCCGCGGTTCCAGGCTGTGGCCAGCAGAGGGGTCATAGCCAAGCGAAGAGCAGGTGGTGGCCCTGGCCATCTCCGGAAGCTGCAGGGAGGCTGCCCCGGACTAGAAGCCCTAGAAGCCGGAGGAGTGGCAAATGCACGAGGAGCCTGCACCCCAAAGATTCTTACAGACACAGAGCGGGTCCTGCCCCACGTCTGCCCCACCAGTGCTAGCTCTGCTCCAGGGAACAAAAAGCCAAACAGGGAACAAAAAGCCAAATAATACGCTCTGATAATTACAGCACAATAATGCGCGCTGCAGAGTGTTTGGCTGTGGCTTTCTCCTTACCAGGTGGCAGGTGTTTGAGGGCTTACTGTAGGCCCAGGCCTAAGAAACATACTAAGTGATCTGAAGTCAGAAGGCACCAAACACAGCTGACCAGCAGCTCTCACTCAGCACACACGGTAAGAAAAACCCTGGAGAACCCGGCATCCAGGCGCACAAAAACGCAGGCCACGCACACGCCTGTGTTCCAGCATGCATCACACGAAGCTAGGGTTCGAGTCGCACACCCTCCCCCACACTCGCACTTGCCCTTAGTCCTGGTACATCTTTGTCCTTGCCCCTTTGAGGTGGGTCCTGGGTAGTTTCCACAGAAAGCAGAAAAGAACTTCACAGAGGGCCAAGCACGGATGTTTTTGAAGCTGAAAGGTTTCAGCCCTTTCCTAAGCATGATTCTGGGGAGAATCTTCACTCTCTCAAGACTGGAGAATTCTAAGTCCTGGTTCTGACTCTGTTAAGGGTCATAGGTCCACTTGGTTACCTATAAGATGGTAAGAGCCCCCTCGGAAGAAAAAGGAAAGAACACTTGTGCAAGCAATGGGGGAAACAAAGATTCCCTACTGATAAAAGGTGTTCAGGGAAGGATCCTGTACCTGCCTTGGGAACCGGCCCCGCCAAGGCTCCCGTAACCTGCACCCGCCTGACTGCTCCATTGCCACTGAAGCTCCACCCTCAGAGGAGGGATGTGGCAGCTGCAGACAGGGCTTCGGACCCAAAAGTCATCTGAGGGGAAAGTAACTTCAAGAAGAAACATAGCACATTTAATGAGACAATCATTTTATAGTAGTTCCAAGTCCTGAATTCTAATATTTCAGTTAACTAAGAATCTAAACCATCCAAGCTGAAAAACTGACAAAGATGGCAAAATTCATCAGTTCTAAAACATGAAATGTGGAATAACTGCCAGATCATAGATGCGTACAAAGATGTGATTATTTCTTAAATTAGGCATCTCTGTGTATATTTATGTTCAAATTACGGAGTGGTAGGAAAATCAGATTACACAGGGAGTTTCTTTCCATGCACGACCCTCAGCTCCTTCTGCACCAGAAGAGGTGATTTTGCATCTGTTTCCGAGTCTGGTTAGGCAGAGAAAGGCCTGAAATACTGCCTGCAGGTTTCAGTTTGCAGCGCGTCCAGCCAGCGGCAAGGACCCTGATCTGTGCACCGCTAACCAGCATCCCCATGTTTGTGTTTATCCCAGAGAACAGTGGAACATCCTCACCGCATCTGGATGCCGTGACAACCGGGTCACAGCTTTATGCCTACAAATATCACGAGCCAAGGGCTGTGCTTTCCTGTCAAGAAATGGTGATAATTAGGCCCAGATATAAGACATAAAAGGGATAGTGTCAACCAAGCATGTTATTTAAATTACTTCCCTGTGCACACTCAAATGGTGAAGCATGTGGGATGATGTCTTCAAACTAATCCTTGAGGTCAAGGTAGATTTCAGAAGATTCTAGAATTATGGCAGAGAAAGGTTTAGAGGAAATTTAGCAATCTGAAATCCCGGGAAGAAGAAGATGTTAAGTCAGCAAGACACGGAGGATGAGCTGTGGTCAGAGACGTGCAGCGGCAGGGATGAGGTCACTGGACAAGGGGTGGGGTCACTGGAGTCAGGGTGAGGTCATGGGGTCAAGGTGAGGTCCCTGCAGCCAGCCACAGCAAGCTCCAGGCCAAGGAAGGAAGGGTGGAGGGGGACAGGGAAGTGGCTGAAGCGGTGCTGGGAGGCACCTCTGTGCCTTTAGTCCCTGTCCCTGCACCACATGAGCACAAAAGAGCCGTGAGGAAGCAGAGCGAGGCTCTGGCCAGGCGGAGACTTGGGGAGGAACGGCCTGCACCTTCCTCTAGGTCTTCTCAGACGCTGGGACCATGAGACATAAGAGCCTGTTCTGTGCAAGTTGCCACGTCTCACATACGTGGTCACAGCAGCGTGCTCCGAGCTAGTGGCTCTGTGGCAATGGGCCAGAGGCAGGTCACATGGTTTATGACTGTGCACAGTGCAGGTCCAGAGACCCATGGCCCTGTCCCGGGACTGCTACAGGCCCTGGGCCACAGAGGCTCTGTATCCAAGCACCCAACCTGGCAGCCATGGGAACGGTGGGTCTGCACTGAGCGGTGTTTGAGGTTCAGGGAACGAGTTGAATTTTGTAAATTTCATATACAAATGCAAAATACCCCAGTAATCTTTACATTGACTGCTCATTGAATTGCTTATATGTTGGGTATTTCAGGCTAAATGCTAGCAAAACAGATTTTACGTTTTATCTTTGACGTAGGATGTGGTTGTTAGAGACCGTCCAGTGACTAACACAGCTCACCTGATTCTTTCAGACAGTGCTGCTCTAGAACCTGTAATTGCTTCCTGGACTTCAGGTCACTTTCATGCCAAAGCCACCAGAACCACAGAATGTTGGGTCTGGTTGGGACTTTAGAGCCTGTCTAGGCCACGGGTTCTTAAACTGTGTCAGGGTGACCCAGAGGGACGGGACCCCAAGGTGAGTGACCACGCCCCCACTCCAGCCCTCCATCCTGGACACGGAGGCGTCAGTGTGGAGCTTCGCTCACAAGCCCCCACAGTAGCAGTGCATCTGCAGAAAGTACCCTGCTGCCCTGGGCTCTGGCCTCAGCTTTCATGTTGCCGATGGTTCCACCCGAACATCACTGTGAAGCTCTGAAATGGGGTTATTGCGATCTCAAACACTGTGTACAGTCATCCAAATATTAGAATCTTTTTCTAATTTTCTTCACAATTCAAAAGCTTATATTTGTAGTCCCATTGAGACATTATTGGAATCCCAGCAAGTTAATTTCAATATAACACCATCGATGCAACCCACGGCGAGAATAAAGACAAGACATATTCCAAGTGAAGGGCAGCCAAGAGGTCCTAAGTCCAATCCCCATGAGGATGCATGGACAAAGGCCCTGATCCCAGGCCTCTCCCAGAATTTATTATCTTGTGAAGAAGGGGGGTGGCTCAGGGAATTACATGAGTAACTTGAGCTGGCTGGCCAGGTAGGGAGAAAAGCACCTCTGCAACATGCAGAGATAAGGGTATGCAGAAGGGTCAATCCACATAATTCAATTAAAGTAGCAACTGAATTGTTTTAGGAGGTTGTTGCTTCACTTTTGAATAGGTAAAGTTTTGTGCCCTGGGGAGTCACAGCCTCTTTACCTCGAGGCTCAGACCCAGTTGACATTCCTGGAACTGATGGCTCTACCATCCCGCTGTGCTCAGATCTTCTATAGAGAACACTATGCCAGGAAACAGGAGACTATGTGATGGCTTTAGAGATTACACACCAGCACCTGGCTGGCCTCATTTGCAATGCTTAGCCCCAATTGAAGAGAGAAGGAAACACCATGGCCAGCTCTCTACAGATCAGTATAAGGAAATCAGTCCACATAATCAAAGTTGCAGCAGTTGTTCTGCATTCAAGGGGAGACACTGGAGTTGTCTCCCACAGGGATAATGTACCCCAAGCTGTGCTTGGCCTCAGGATGTGACTCCTGACCTTGCCTCAAAGGCTGGCCCAAGCCAGGCACGGTGATGCATACCTGAAGCCTCAGCACTCTGGAAGCTGAGGCAGGAGGATCAACATGAGTTCAAGGCCAGCTTGGACTACACAATGAAACACTGTCTAACAGAAACAAAAACAACAGCAAAAAGCACAGACCGGCCTTTCTCAGGTACAAGGAAGGCACTGACTGGTGGGCGACTCATGAGCTCCCTGTATTCGTGAAAGCAGCAGATGCCCTTCCTGGGCATCTCCTCCTCCTCCTCCTTGTCTTCCCCCACAGACCTCTGCTGCTCTTTGTCAGAATTCGGGCTGAGGATCTGGACTGCTGACAGAAACTCGCATTCATGATGAAAATAATCAACCGAAGCAAACTCCCTGGCCTCGGTGACCCAGTGACACCTCTTGAGATGATGGCCTATTACTATTTACTATGTGTGGCTGCTTCAAAGACCATGACGGCTTCCCTTTCTGACCAAGCAGCTGCCTTTTATCCCTGGGAGACATTGTCAGGACCCAGGGTCTCTGGGCCGCTGCACCTGATTGTGCTACGCGGGTCCTGGGGGAACGAGATTGAAAGATACGGCACCGCCTGAGCATTCGCAGCCTAACCCTTACTGGCTTCAGCCCTCATGCAGGTGCTCCTATCTGAAATCAACAACACTCCAAAACCCAACAGTTTCTGAGCACTGAAATGATGTCACAGTGGAAAATTCCACACTGACCTCATGGTAAATTGTAGTCAAAACACATGTGCACTAAAAACACAGCAGAACACTACCAGCAGGCTGTGTATAGAATGTGGACATGAGCATAAATTTTGTGTTTAGACTCGGGCTCTGTCTCCAAGATATCTCATTATTTATATGCAAACACGCTGAAGTTCTCAGTCCCAAACATCTGGTTTGAAGCACTGGGGACCAGGGAGAGGAGAGGTCACCCACACATGGTAAGCCGAGACCAATGTGCTATAATGTGCATCTTTCTAAGTGGACGTTCATGCAACCTGTTCTAAAGCTCCAAGGCTCAGAAATAAACAGTGACAGGCAGTGTTCACTGAGCATTTTACTCTGGGCCCAGCACTGTTGGGATTTATTCACATTAGCTCTTTGAAATCCTCACATCCATCCTGAAGGTAGAGAGTGGCACCCAGGGAAGTGACCGGCATCGCCCTCTGCACAGAGGGCAAGGCCAGGGCAGGACCGGGCCCCGTCAGCCAGAAAGGTGAGGGAATAGAAAACACAGATGGCCCTCAGCTCCTGTGGAGGAGAGAGGGGACTGCAGGGGACACCGGGCAGGGGTCCTCCCAGATCCAGACTCCCACAGCACAGCCCAGGACCCAGAGAGAGATCTGAGACCCATGTGACACACACTGCTGGCATCAGTGAATCCTTCCTCACCTAGGAAACACACAGAGCCCTGGTCATCTCCCAGCAAACCTGGGCAGCACTGCTTCTGGCTTCCTCCATCTGTATAGACACAAATTCTTCCCACTGTGGAGACACCACTTCCTCCTGCCATGTAGATGGGGCTTCCTCCTGCTGTGTAGACACTTTAACCACCCGAACTCACTTGTCCCTCCTATACCTGCTTCCACTAGACACCAGCCCAGGGAGGCAGAGAGGGCGCCACCCTCTCTTTCCCCTCTCTCGAGACCTGCACTCCCCAGCTGAATTGAGACCCAGCATCGCTGCAGTGCCTCCCTGATAGAGCGCTGGCCATCACAGCCCATGTGGGCCACTCGGAGGTGACTGGATGTCACTGCAGACACAGGCATGGTTCTGTCTGCACTGCCTCCCGGGATCTGCCCAGTGCCCGTGGGATGCTTGCTCCCTGCTCCTCTGCCATGTTCCCCAAAGTCCTCAAGCAAACCTGTTGGCTCCAGCTGCCCCCTGCCAGCCGGGCTCTTGGCTGTTCTCTTCCTAGGTCTGTGAGTTCCCGTGCGCATTGCTCCCTCTCGGTGTGATCTGTGCTTTAGATTTCTGTTGCCTCGGTTCCTTGGCCCTAAAAATAGGCACTTTAACCCCATCACGCAGCACAGCGGGCATACAGTGCACGTTTGTTGAATGAATGAAAGACTGCAAGGCAGAAAGGGACCGTTTGGCTGCCCTCCTGTGACAGTGCTGCTGACTACAGTCAGGGTGGCCTCGGAGCCAGAGCTAGGAGGTGACTGCAGAACGCACAGCAGCCCATAATGGATGCCAAGGCCCGCTGGGTTAGGACACTTCACTGATCATTAGACGACACTAGCTGTGGGACAGCGCCGGGCATGGAGGTGGACAACCAGCGCGGCCTCTACAGCCAAGGCCCAGGTGGCGGCTGAGCTCCGTCCTGCTGCAGCCCAGGCCTCAGCTCCACTCGGCTGGCCGCCGATTGACGTAATTATTATCTATCGCCAGCAAGTAATTTTAGAAAGAACTGAAAAGGAGGACATGGGTGATTAAAGTTCTAATAATAACATTTCCAAAAAGTCTGGGTTAATGAATCTGTAACTCAGGTGAAAGAAAAGAGGCTTCAGGTGTTCGGGGAGCAGTTCCTGGAACAGATAGGAAAACTGTCTACCGGGGAGGCGAGCAGGTGGGGTGATCACAGGACCCCAGAACTCCTGCGGGGAGAGGAGGGCGGGAGGGAACTTTCCACTGGACGCTCCTCCAAATACACTGTGTGCAAAGTTTCAGAAAGCGAAGTCTGGCTGCCATTCCTCCCTGCGCCTCCACGGATACGCACTGGGCACAGGGGGAGGGGAGCCTGCCCTGCGGGCGGTGACCAGCGGCTGTTAAGCATCTCAGGCCCTGCCCTTGAAGAGCACCGAACCTCCTGTCCCAGCCTAGCCTGCGTTCCCTGCAGTGCACAGCGCTCTCCCCCAGCTCCGCTTTGCGCAGCGCTGTCACACTCCATCCCATTAGACCCACAGAACACCGTGTGCTCCGGGCTACTCTTCTGCTTTTGCAGGCAAGCAGACGGGCAGTTCCAGAGGGACCATGGTCTTGGGCGTTACGCGTCCTGACCTGCCAGCATCAGGCCTCGCCTAGCTCACCCCACCCACGGCCTCCCTGTGGAAGTGGACAGAGTTGGTAAAGCAAGCAGGGCTGATTTCATGGACTGATTTTCAAACACAGGCTTCTACACTCAGCTGATCCCATGAAGGTCTGGTGGCTTTCCTATCTCGAGAAAACGTGTTAAAGCCTCCTTCTAGGAAACACGCCTTCCCAAAGCTCAGATGGCCAGTGTCTGGGGGAGCTTGGTACAGTCTCCTGCCACTCCAAGGGGGTGATGTGCAGATAAACAAATAGGAAACCAATGAGAGCTGATCACAGAGAGAAGAGCAAGCAAACAGAAGGTGTGTTTGCTGGTAGACAGCTGGTGGACAGGGTGGACAGGGTGGACAGGGCCGGCGCGCCTTCCCGTCCTGGCTCTGTGGGAAGCAGGCTCCAAGCTGCTGACCCCTGAGCACTGATGATTCCAGAGACCTTGCAGGGGCCAGCCAGGCAGGCAGCTTCACGTCATCTGTAAGCACAGGGCCACCAGCCTGCAGGTGGCCTTAAGGAGAGAGCAGATTCCGTGGGAAGACTCCCGGGTCTGCGCAGTGATTTCCCCAGGCCTTCTTGGATAGGGCAGCACCGAGGACCAGGCTGTGAGAGCTGAGTCCCCTGACAAACGCAGAGACACTACCACTGTCGGTGAGGTGGGCATGCATTTCACCTGTTTCTGTCCTCTCCAACCTCCTGGAATAAGCTCCTCCACGGAACCTTATGGAAAGACCAGGTCCCCCCAGAAAGGGACCTTAGAAATCTTTTAATGTGCTCCTTCTTTAAAAAAGGAAGCTTACAGAAATGAAATGAGCTAAGGTAATAAGGAAGTTAGTTACTGAGGCCAAGGCTGACTTCCAGCCGTTGTCAAGCCCTTCCTATGGCATTTGATTTTGTGTTTGGAATAATCTGACACTCAAAAGACTCATGGACCAAGCAACTCTGCAAGGTACTAGGGTGTCAGCCACAGAAAGGGGCCACCTGATTAGCACCTGCCTTGGGGTGTCCTACTCCTGCACGCAGCGGGTTTGTTGATTTTAGGTCCCAGTTTGCACATGCGCGGGGCTCTGTGTGGCATCTCAGAAAGAAAGGACTCCGAGAGAAGCAAGCACCTGTGAGGTGAGGCCTGTTACGGCACCGGTCTCCAGCCTGGCAGGTCCTTCGACGGCCGACTGCTCCTTCCAGGACCATCAGGCCCAACTTCCTGTCATGAGTGCGTTTAGGAAATGAGTGCCTTCAGAGGATGGCAGCAGAAATCAGAGACATCAACAGGAAGCCGGCTTCTCTGACACCAGCCAGACAGGCAGGGAGATGGAGAGGCAGCTCCTCAGTGAATGCATCCTGAGCACCCGGCTGAACGCTGTTAGGAGGCGGGACCTCGCTGGAGGAGACGGCTCAAGGGGTTGTGCCTTTGGGGTCTAATGCTCCCTCCTCTCTCCACTTCCAGTCACCATAAGGTGAGCAGCTTTCCACAGGAGGCCCTTCCTCCCGGCCATTCTGCAGCTCAGCTGGGACTGAAACCACTGAAACTGATGCACAGTGATGTCTCCTCACTGAGCTGTGGGGATCAGGTGTCTCACTGCAGAGACAGCAACGCTGACTGCCACAAGGTGACATTCAGGCTCAGAGATAAAGAGAAACGGAACCAGGCATCCAAAGAGCTGGAGAGAGCCTTCTTCCTGGGGAGGGAATGGTGTGTGCAGACTTGACAACACTGGGAAGAGGTCTGTCCATGCTGGGAACCGAGGGGCCGGGACTGAGGCAGGGAAAGAGAGAGGGTGACATGAGACCTGTGCACACGTGGCAGAGGAGGCTAGGTCAGGAGATGAAGGTTGGAGCTGCGTTCGTCCCTGTGGGAAGTGGAGTCACAGACAGGAAGGGCAGGAGAAAAGAGAGCCAGTGTTGGGACAGCGTGCACAGGCGCTTCGCTGTGTAGGAAAGCAGATGAGCACCCACAGAAGTAACACAGCGTGTACATACACACAGGCCAGGATGCGTGACTGCAGCTTCCTGGTTGACCTCCTGGGCAGGCCTGGAAGCAACAATACCCTAATAGTGATGAGCATTTCTAATATCTAGATGTCGATTTCTAAAACCACTGACAATAAAAGGAGAGAGAACCGCTCGGATCAATGCCTGATTTGAGGACTGAGTCTGAATCACCTGCTGGTGTCAGGACGTAAGGAAGGGCCTAGGGTGCACCTTGGGCATAGGGCACTTGCCCAGCGTGCATGCAGCCCTGGATTCCGTCCCCAGAACTACAAAACAATCAGCCAAAAGAAGGAAGGATGATGTTAGAGTAATCATGATGGATGACAATTAATTGTGTATGTAAGAATAGCTAGTAGAGGGGATTTTGAATATTCTCAACACAAAGCCGTGATAAATTAGGGAAATAATGAATATGCCAGTTACCCTGATCTGACTATTACACATTGTGTATTTGTGCTGCAATGTCACTCTGTACCCAGTAAATATGTACAATTATGGTGTCAAATTCAAAACATATTAAGAAAATTAAAAACATTGAAAAGAAAGTAAGTATTGAAAACAGAAGTCATAAGGACAGGGCCATGCAAAGCAGTGTAGGAGCCAACCAAGTACCTCCTAGTGGGTAAAGCAGAAGGAATTTGAGCAACAAAATAAATAGGAGAGTATGTATTACAACCAAATTATAAAATACATATCAGTCCATAGTAATAAAAATAAATATTTGAATAAATAAATGACGGAAAAGACAAATCTCCCATGCTGAGAAATTCCAAATCATTTTTGGAGCGAGGGGTGAACTAACCCACCTCCCCCAGCGCAGGCTGAACAGTGCCCTTCAGTCAGACACTTCCTGCTCCAGCAACTCCTTCCACAGTGACTTCCTGTCAGTGTCTTCCTGCCACAGGGGTTTCCTGTCACAGAGTCCAGCCCAAGCAGCTCGAAGGTGTTAGAGTGGAGAAGTCTCAGAGCCCCTCCAGGTCAACAGTGACAGGGGCATGTCATGTTGATGAGATGTGATTAGACCCGGCCTTGCCTGTGTGGTCTCCCCGCTGGAACCTGGAACCCTAATCTACTCCTGAGACAAGCACCAGACACCCCCAGCTGAAGGACTTCTGCGAGCTGCTCACCTTCTCAGCCAGTCCTTCAAGGCGAGGGTGGCCCAGAGGAGTGGGGATCCTTCCTGGAACCCACCGCCTTTTAATTCTCCTCTATGACTGTCTCAAAGTGTTATCGAGTAGCTCGATTTAAAAATGACTTGCCAATTAAATGTCACCAAGTTCTGGGTTACTCATCTCTCCTTTTGGAGTTAGAGTTTAGGGTCTTCTTATCTTGACAAAGAATTGAACAAAATGAGCAAAACAGCGGCAAAATTTATTAGGAAAAGTAACAGTGGAGAGGGAGGGAGGAGCTGGCCCTGCTGAGTGGCTCAGGCCAGTGAGAGAGGGGAAAAGACAACCGAACACCTGAAGAAGTCAGTGTGGACTACCGTGAGGAAGCCACGACAGCAAGCCCTTCCTGGTGCCTGTGTCCCTCTGTACCATCCGGACCTCGAGGAAACCACAGGACCTGCTAGGCAGAGGCCCAGGAGGCAATGCTGGGGTCTCACACCCCAGGCTGACCTGAGGTCTCGGGCATCCTACTGAAAACATGCTGAGTTCTCCAGAGGAGCCCACGTGCAGGCTTCTGGAACTCGTGTGGTTCTGCTCCTGTGGTTTGAGATCTTGTGATTAACAGGACATGCCTACATCCCGGCCAGTTCTGCCACACCCTAATCCCCAGTGTCAGAACCAGATGGATCAGTGAGAAAACGGCCTTCACTGAGAAATGAAGAAACCTCAGTGTGCTCCACTCAGTGTGTGACCACAGTGTGCTTTGCCGTGATACATTTGTCATATTAACCTACGGCCACAGTCAGCGTTTCCTATGACAGCATCATACATTAACGCATTTTAAAACCAATCAGACACGGAAGACTTAACTCACTTTTCCACCTCTGATAGAGAAAATTAATCACAAAATTATTAATGTGTGAAACAGTGATAAAAGAATGGACCATCAAAACAGAAGCATATGAGAGTCAGGTGGGAAGTTGGGGAGTATTACTGTATTATTTTCCATAATTTGAAAAAAATGCATGAGCCACATATTGGAGAAATGTGCATTCTGTTGTGATTTTCTTCTGAATGAATGAATATTTGTTTTTGAATCTAACTGCCTGTATGTATTTTTTTATCTATTTTTCTTAAATTGGACACCCAAATAGTAACAACTGAGCCTCACAAAACTCCGAGTTTCTACTCTCTGACTCAGAAATAACACACCAGGACACTGTGTGAGGATGGCGACTCTGCCTCGAGCCCCAGCCAGATGGGGGGGCTCCCTTCGTGCCTCATGAGCCTCCCTATCCCTGTCACACTCTAGCTGCTGGCCTCAGCTGCGCCACAGCGGCTGGTCGGCCCCTATTCCCTCACGCCAGGCACGACTGCCCTAAACCTGGGCCGCAGGGCCAGTGCCCCTGGTACAGTGGAGTGCCTTGGTTCCCTCTCCATTCAGACTCATCTTGGTCCTGTTCACGGCCACCATCCCCGTGGGTGTGTGCTCACACTCTGTCCCCACCTTCTGGGACACAGGAAACACCAGGCACTCTAGTCATCCCAGGAGCCAGGGCTGTCCTCTGGTGATTCCCTCTATGTTTCCCTGGCAATGAAATTACAAATTTCTTTCTTTGAACTTCTCAAAACCTCTCTCCAAAGACCCAGAGTTGGTGCATGGATAACTTGGCTCAGAAGTTTTCTCTATAGGCATTTACAAAGTTAAGATGAAAGGGTTTCTTTTGTCTACTATCATAGTCTTCTTTTAGGAACAGAATTAGATTCTTCTTAGAAGTTTGTTTCTTCCCATTATTGTCACATTGTTTTTGTTGACATGAGGTATTGCTGTGTTGCCCAGGCTGGCTTTGAGTCCCTGAACTCAAGGGACCATCCTGCCTCAGCATTCCAAAAACTGGAACTGCAGATGTGGGACCTGTGTGGACTACCAATGGTCACCTTGAAACACCAGCTGAGTCACCGTGGAGCTGGGTGTGGAAGGCCCACCTGAGGACTGTTGCCAGCAGCATGGAAGGAGAACTGCAGGGGAAGGTGGTGCTGTTGGTTCTCCTGGAGGAGCTGGTCATGCTGGCCTTCCTGATGTGAACTCGGCTGTTCTCATCATTGAAGAAGCTCAGGTCTTCACTGTCGCTGAGGACTGCATGGTTCACTTTGGGGGTGCTTTTGTCCTAACCTTGAGCATCACTTCCTGACACCAGTGCAGATCCCCCAGTGCAGATCTGCTGACAGAGTCTTCATCCCACTAGCACACTTTCTAGCTTCCACCACTGACCTTGAGCCCTTCCCAGTGCAGATCCTTGGTACAGACTTGCATGAGACATAGTCGTGGGCAGCTCTAGGCCGCCAGCTGGACTCATAGAGGACATTACCATGGGATCGAGGCCCTCAGCTTGCCTCTTTGAGTCTCTAGTGTGTGCAAAGATCACTTTTACTCTTCCACATTTGACTCTGGGTGAATATTTTTAAACAATCCTATAAATTATGTGTACTACATTAAATCTATTCCCTTGTGAGCACTGACTATAAAAAATTGGCAACAGAAGTGGGAGCATTGCTGTTACATTGCCTGGCCCTGTAGCTTGGGAGCCTGGGGAATTAATTTGGAAAGCTGTTGAGAGACTGGCCAAAGGGACAGCCCCTGTATGCTGTAAACCGTACGAGGGACTCTGGTCAGAGCTGGCACGTCGGAGCACTGATGGCAATGCTGCCGGCTAGGATGAGGCTCAGGAGGCTTCTACTGAGAAGCTCTGCGTGGGCTGCTGGATCCCAGGTGACATATGTTGTTCTTTGGCGGCAAATTGATTTACATTTTGCTTGTTTGGAGATGTTGCCTGGGTGGCAGAAAATGTTAGTGCAGCCCTCTGTTGGGACAGTGGCATGGTTACTGTTGAGAGCTTTTGGCCAGACACGTTTGAAATCAAGAGCAAAAAGCCAGCAGAGGGATCTGAAGCATTCGGCCACAAAGAAGACTTCAGAGTGGAGCTGTGGATTGCAAGGATGAAAAGAGGAGAAAATGGTTGATGAGACAGGACAGTGGAAAATACCTGAGGCCTTTGACCAGCAGGGAAAGGTGTGTGGGAAATGGAGAGCTCCCTTAAGGGTTTGGGTTTGCCTGTCGCTAAAAGTCAATGGCAAGCAAGGCTTGTGATTTTAATAGCTCTTTTAATGTGATTTAATGTAGTTTTTGATATTTGTTTGTAATTAACTTATTTGGTCAAAGTGTTGTGGTTCTAACCCTGAGTGTTGAGCACCCTTTGAATATTCACCTTTGGCACTGGGGTGAGTGCAGTAAGAATTACACAGACGTAACTGTTACATGAATATAAACCTGAATAAACCAAGAAATGGTAACTTGTCACAAATCCGCCGCTGGAGACTATGACTTAAGGAAATGTGTGTGGTTATCAGGTTGATTAGGGTGGACTGTGGTGTGTTAACAATGGTCAGTTTACAACCCCCAGCTGAACTGAGTCTTCATGGAGCTGGGTGTGGAAGGCCCACCTGAGGACTGTTGCCAACAGCATTGAAGGAGAACTGGAGAGGAAAGTGGTGCTGTTGGTTCTCCTGCAGAAGTTTGTTGTGCTGGTTTTCCTGATATGAACTCAGCTGTTCTCACTGTGGGAGGAGCTCTGCTCCTCACTGTCGAGGAGGATGGCTGCTATTCTCTTCTGGGGAGCTCCTGTCCTTACCTTGAGTGTCACTTCCTGGCTCCCGTGCAGATCCCTCAGCTGCTGGCACAGATCTTTCGTCCCGCTGCTGCAGACTTCCTAGCTTCCACTGACCTTTGGGCCTTCCCAGTGCAGATCCCTGATACAGACTTGTGTGAGTCATTGTCGTGGGCTCTAGGCCTCCAGCTGGACTCATGGAGGACACTGCCATGGGAACCAGGCCCTCAGCTGGATCTTTGGGTCTCTAGTGTGTGGACAGATCTCCTTCACTCTTCTGCATTTGACTCTTTGGGTGACTATGATAAAATAATCCTATGAATTATGTGCCACATGTTGTCTGTTCTCTCATGAGCCCTGACTACAGCAGGCTCCCCTTGATGAACCCCTTGCCTGGTTTATCATCATTTCATATTTTCCTTCCTCCCAAAACAGCCGTGTAAGTAAATAAATAATAAATGTCTGCTGTCCTTCTTTCAATAGCACATGACTCCAATCCCTTTCTACACACTGGGCCACTGTCACGTCACCCCGGTTTTCTTCAGAGCCTGGGTTAGGGTCTGCCATCAGCCAAGCCTCATGGGGTGAGCAGCGTGTGGGACATTTCCGCAGTGCTATCTTCTCCTTTATTCCCATGTGATCTCCACTTTTCACTCACATTTTCAGATTTGCCTGTGCTTTATTTACACTATGTTTAAGCCACGTGTATCACTTCCCAATCTTGCGCATGTGCGCGTGTGCATGTGTGTGCGCACGCATGCCCGTGTACTTCTGACAGCCTCTGTAGAGGGGAGTGGTGTCTGCTTCATTTTTCTGCACTGCCCCAGAGGGTAGCAGCAGCCTTTTCCATGGTCAGCTAGGACTGTGTCCCATTCTGGTCTTCATCTTTGGGGGTGAGCATTTGTTGCAGACCCTGAGCATAGAACGGATGTGAAAAGATGTTTTCACTAGGGGAAGCCAGCATGAACTTTCCATTTTCAAGTGTTCTAAAGTTCATGAGTGCGTGAGTTCGTGTGCGCATGTGCATGTGCGGGTGTGAACTCATTACCTGTGGTGTGATTCTCGACATGTTACCAAACAAAAACTAATGAAGTCAGTCGATAAACTGGTTGTCAGGAAATGATGAGCTCTCCCCGCACAGAGTAAGAGGACATGCTTGTTTCAGGGTACAGTAGACGCTGTCCGGGAAGACCTCACATGGGCCCACATGGAGCCAGGTCTGCTCACGGCTGCCCCCTGCGGACCCCAAGGAGCTGCCATGCGTTCCCGCCTCTGCCTGGAACCTCTTCTCTCAGGCTGCATGGAGTCCTCTCTTTCGCACTTGCAGGGGTCCATAGCCTGCAGCTCCCACTCTCTCCTCAGCAGCATTACTTGATTAGTGTGTCCCCCGGAGACCACAGGAGCGTGGTCTCCACTTGGCTTTGAATGAATGATTGCTGTTGCTGGGGTGGATTACATGCTGACCTTCACTGACTTCCTGTTTCCCATGGGCTCCCTCTTCTTTTTCTTCTCATTGTCTTCTCCTCCCCACACACTTCCACTCCTTCTCCATCATCAGCATCATCATCTTCTTCATCTTCATGCCCATGATTCTGTCACACAGAACTAGGCTCCACGCAAAGGGCCTTTCCTATGTAACTCTGCAAGCCCCGTAGGCCCCATCAGACCCCCAAGGTAGCAGGAGAGTCTGTCACCCTTTCCATCCTGCACCTGAGGAAAACAACGCACGTGGCTAGGAACTGCACACGGTCGCACCATGGTCTGGCCAGGATCCATCTTCTGGACTCTCTTGAGACTCACTTGACAGCCCAGCGTGTGGTCTTCCCTGCTAAGTGTGGCTCACAGACATGCAAAGCATGCATTTTGCAGGAGCTCGTGGTAGTGCTCTACCGTCAGGTCGGCTGATTGCCTGATGGGTGTTTGTGCACCTTCTGTGTCTGCACTGGACCTCTATGCACACATTCTAGCAGTTGCTGAGCAGGACATCCGCCTGGCAGGGGCTGCTGGGAAGGTACTTTGTAGACTCGTCAGTAGTAACAGTCAGTAGACTGGGAGTGAGGGAAAGTCTCCCCAGGCTGTGGGTGAGCCTTGTCCCGCTGATGGGCCAGAGATCCAGGAGCAGCCCTGGCCTGAGGTCCACCCTGCTGCCTGCCCTTCTGCAGATCAGACTGGCCAGTCCCACAGTCCCATGGGCCAAGCCTTGAATCAATCTACTTTTGTACATATGTATACATGTATTTATATACAGCACCATACACACTCTGTAGATTACAGATAATCTATAACCACATACAAACATACGCACATGAGAACCAGATCAGATTTCCCCTTACAGTCAACATTAAACCACTGAATTTGGTTCCATCCTCATTTAGTTCAGTTTATGACAAGAACTTTGGAAAGAATTAAGTTTCTGAACCGATGTACCACTCTCTCTCTCTCTCTCTCTCTCTCTCTCTCTGTATATATATATATATATATATATATATTCTGTTTCTTGGAGGCTAGACTGATGCCTTTTATTGCTTTGTTCTTTTTATGTGGTTATATGCTTCCAAACAGCATATAATGGAGTATTGCACCTTGAAATTCAACCTGATTTCTGCATTCAGCTGTGCTGTCGAGTCTGCCTAGTTTTAGTGAAGTTACTGGCACTGCTGAATGTACTCGTCAGCTTGCTGTTTAGTGCACATTGATTCCTTCTGATTTCTGTTTCTATGTTGCCTTATTTCTTTAAAAAAATAAAGGGGGGGGTTGTCTTTTTGAGACAGGGTCTCACTATGCAGTTCAGGCTGCCTTGAGCTCACTTTGTAGCCAATGCTGGTCTGGAACTCACAGTGATCCTCCTGCCTCAGCCTCCTGAGTGCTGGGATTACAGGCGTGCACCACCACACCTGGTTTAACTTTCCTATTCTGTCTCAATTCTTGCCCTGCCTTACATCTACAGCCGTCAGCGTCAGTCTGTCTTAGAAGGCATTTACTCTATCTTCATGGGGAGGGCATTTTCCCTTGGGGCAGGCTCTCTCGTCCTCACCCTCGAGGTGCTGTTCCAGTGTCCTCCAGGTCCCACTTTGGTAATAATAGGTAGCCAAGATTTCTCACCATTTTCCCTCCCTACGGTACCTTTTGTAGTTTGCAAACCTGATGTTCCTGCAGCTTTAGGCTGCAGACTCTGGGGCTCAGCTTCCCATCCCCCCGCACCCCCCACCTCTCTGCACCCTCAGTGCCGCGGAGGGGAGCCGCTCTAATGGAAGGGACACAAATCCGTGAGGTCACGGACTGGCTTACAGTGGCCTCCGCAGAGTCGGGTACGCAGGTGCTGTTTGCGCTCTGGGCACCAAGAGACCAAGCTGAGGCCAGGGGCTCATGCAGGGTTCTGAGTGTCCGTCAGGAGGCAGAGGGTCTGATGGAGGTGAGCGCTCTGCACTGACAGCCAGGCTGGAGGCGAAGACCGGGCTCCTTGGAATCAGCGGAAGCGGCCTGCCTGCTTCCCTTTGTCTCGTTCTGTTGAGGGCCACCATGGGGTCTTCTGTCTTCAGTAAATCCCACTCTGAGCTGTGTTGATCCCATTTGGTGGAGTGCCTCTGACTCAGGTTGTCACGGTTAACTGTCACGAAACTGTCACACTGCCACTTTGAACATCCTGCAGTTTTACAGGGGCTGAGGAGCCAGGGATGACCCTGCTGACGAAGGCCACAGTGCAGGCACCCATGTCCCCACTGCATGTCCCTAGAGTGGTCCAGACCTCTGGCTCCACCTGCTGTGCCTCCCTCCCCCTCCCCCTGCAGCCACCAATCCCATCAGCCCCTGGGTTCTTCCGCCTCAGGTCACACAGCCGGACTCAGACACGACTGCTTCCTCCACACCACAGGCTCAGAAGATTCCTGCCTCAGCTCTCTGAGAACCATGCTAGCTGATTTCTGTTTCTTTTTCCTCTTTCTGTTTTCTCTAAAGATTTTTTGGCCTTGGTTTGTAAGAGACTGGCTTTGATGTGCCTGGGAATGGTCTTCTTTATTAATTTTTCTTAAGAGTGCCCAAGTACCATAGATTTTTGTTTGTTTGTGTGTTTGTTTGTTTGAGACAGAGTCTCACTATGTAGTTCAGACTAGCTTTACATTCGCTGTGCAGCCCAGGCTGGCCTTAAACTCATGGTGATCATCTTGCCTCAGCCTCCCCAAGTGCTGGAGTCACAAGCATGTGGCATCAGGCTGGCTTCATGTTTCCTTCGGTGACTCTTCTGACACAGGTTTTGTTCTATTATTATCACTCAACATGTTCCTGAGTCTCTGTGTGTCCTATTTCCATTCCTCCAGTACTTTTTTCTGTCGGTTGAATGATTTCCATCTCTTTTCATTCAGTCCATTGTCTCTCGTATTCTGCTACCTCCAATTCCTTGTTAAAGCTTCCTGGTAAATTTTCTAGTGATTTTCCTTTATAATTCTATAGACACGTTCATTTTATTCTATTTTATAGTTTTCCCCCCTCTCTGCTGAGATTTCATGCATAAAATACACTCATTTAAGCTCATATTTGTCTTTAACTCTCCGATGTGTTCTTAGTAGATGCTTCAAATTGTTTGTCTTCCAAACCCAAACTCTGGGCCACTCTGAGATTATCTTAGATTACACTGACTTCTTTTTGACTTCAATTACTTTCATGTATGTGAGGGTGTGTATGTGTGTGTGTGTGTGCGTGTATGTGAGGGTGTGTGTGTGTGTGCATGTGTGCATGTGTGTCTTTGTTCTTGATTTCTGTCTCCTTTCTCTCAGGGGTCATAGTCTGGTGCAATCAATCCGTCCTTCAGCAGCTGCAGCAGTGGCCGATGCGTACTACAGACTTTTGTCCCCACTGATGGCAGCAGGTGCCCCATCAGGGTCAGAGGCGAATGTCTTGATGACCAGGGCTCCTCTCTCTGATTTTGGGATTAGTGAGCTCTTCGCCATGCTCTCTTGTCTCTTGGTGTAAAGGAAACAAAACTTGCACAGCACTCGCTGATTAGGGACTTGGCCAGGTGCACGCATAGCCTCTGGACTGGGCACGCTGACCACTCGTCAGGCTTTCAGATCGGACGGGTGGGGGCCGCTGTTTGGGCAGACCGCAGTGCTAGTACCTCTACGTGATGGAGCGCCTGGTATCTCCCTGGTACTTGTGCCCGTTATTTTATTCTCTCAGCAAACCTACTTTCCTAGACACTGAATACTGTCCTCCTGGTGTGACAGGTGACAAACTCAGAGACCCCAGATGGTGAGGGGCCGGCTGATCACATGGCTAGTTAGGGAGGAACTGGCATCATCACCCAGGTCTCCTCCCTGCAGGCCTTTCTCATCTGCCCTCCTCTGCCAAGTGACAATCACACGAAGAGGAGGAGACGCTGTGGGCTGGTCATAGCCAACATCAGTGAAGAGGCCTTGCTCACAACTATGTCTGACACTCAGCTCTCAGCTGTCCCACTTGTCCCTCGGTGCATGGTCGGAGACACCAGGAGGGCAGGGGCCAGGCAGTGACCTGCATCACTGCACCGAGGGCAGCTCCCAGAGGAGAGCACGAACACTTCCTCCTCGACCTTCGTCCCGATGCATACTTGACTGCCAGCCCTCCCCTGCCCAGCGAGAACACTGCTCAGTGTGAAATAATGATGTCATAAATAACTGCAAGCCACTTGGCAAGTATCACACACTCCAGAAATAATTATTAATATCTCATCATCCTGATGGTGAATTTATAACCTACATCCATCAGAGCAGCCTTGGAAATAATTTACCTAGCCCATACATATGTATGCATATTGCATAAAGCCTACTTCTCTCACTGTCTGGAGGGGAGAGTTTATATAACAAATTTGGGATAGAATTAATTTGGGTTTATTCTTTCTTTCTTATCTTTCCTTTAAAGCCTACTCAGCTGCAGTCCTGACGTGCCCGCTTGCTAGCCTGTGTCAGGGAAGGCTGGCTGGGTGATTACCATCACAGAAAATCTGGATGCTAGTGACTGATTCTGCAAGACAAGCAAACATTTTTACTAAATTTCCACTGGATAATTAGGTGATGTCCTCCACATGAGTAGCACGTGATTCCAAATGTCACATGATCACAATGGAGCCAGTAGCTCTTCTCTCAGTCACTGTGGGATTATGGGTAATAGTCATTGTGGAATTGTGGGTGATTGGCTCCATCCTTCTGACAGCCCAGCAATAATCCGTCCCACAGTCAGGCCACATTTGCTGCCCATTCATCTGGAGATGGACCTGGGGTTATTTTCCATTTTCCAGCTATTATGGATAAAGGTGCCATGAATATTTGCTTATAAATTTTCCTGTGATCAGTTTTCACTACAGCTAGTTTGGACCTTTTAACCAAGTTGCTGATGGTGATTTCCTACAAGAGACAGGCAGGTGAGCAGACTCCTGAGAAGACCGAGCTGCTGCAGAAGAGTCCTGGGGCCAAGTCATCTCTTTATCCACTGCCCAGGCACTTGCCGGTGAGTCCTGAACCACCACGGACCCACACCTGCCAAGACACAAACAGCCTGGTGATCCTGAGGGTTTGCGTTGAGCGCCATTAGATCTTTAGCAGGAAGCTATTTCATTTCGCTTCCCAGCACTACAGGAGTCTGTGGGGTGACTGCTCTTGCAGATCACAGTGGTGTTGGCACCCCTCATGTGCCAGTAGCAGCAGTCAATGCCCTCACACCCAGAGCCCAGGCAGGGGAACCCCTGGGGCTCTTTGAAGCTGTGCTTGTTTAAGATTTTCAAGCAACAGACAATTTGGAGCAGGTGGGGTGGGGTGTCTTGCTCACATAGCTCGTTGGAAGTGAAATGAAAAGAACCACTGGGTACACGGGCCTGTTCGCTTTCTTCAGCACTGGCCATGTGCCCAGCAGGGAGTTGTGCTCTCAGGTGGGGTGCAGAGAATAAGGGGGCTGAGTCTAACAGAAGCTCTCAAAATCTGATGCCTCTGTCCGTGGAAACTGAGGTGGGCACTTCCGCTTCCTCATGCTGGTGTGGATGGTGAGTGGGCAGGGGCAGGAGTAGAGCAGCCAGGAGGCCCATCGGGAAAGACTGCTCCAGGGAGGCTCTAGAGCAGGGAAGAAGGGAAACAGCAGGGCAAGGGAAGAGAAGAGGTCAGGGCGAGAAAGGAGAGAGAGGCAGGGCCCCTAGCCACAGCCACCTCGGGGTGGGGGGTGCAGAGGCCCCCGCAGCCCACAGACAGTGTGGTCCCTGAGGGAAGAAGAGCGCAGGGACCGCAGAGACGAAGTTCACAGGGGTGGGCGGATGGGCTGTGTGGGCGCAGGGCTCACCTGCTTCCTGTCCCGGCTGAGGCAGGTCTGTGGTTTCACTGCTTAACACAATCTGCTCCCCTGCCTCGGGGACACGTGTGGGGCCCAGGCCCCCTCTGGGTTAACGAAACGGATATGGGCAGGCAGAGCGGGCCAAACACAGCAGGATCCATATAAAGTTCTGATCGGGGCCCTTGGGGATGCAAGTGGCACCCCAGAGTTATACAAGCAAATTATGAAATCAGGCTGGAGTGAGACATGCAAACATCTCCATAAATCTGTGAAATCCGCCTACACCGCAGACCACCCTGAGAAATCCCAGACCACCCCAAGGCGCTGGGACCTCAAGCAAATGTTTTTCCTTCTTTCGGCCCAAGTGCCCCCACCTGGGAACCCACCGCTCTCCTGCCTGACCTCAGAGCCATTCGACTGGGCCGCATTCTCCCCCGGGACACCTGACGTCTGCACACAGGGAAACCCCTGCCCCCGAAGATGTCATTCCTCCCCGAGTTACCCCAGTGAGCAAGGCAGGGCTGAGGGCCAGAAGCTGGGGTCCCAGTGCAGCTCCAGCTGCCACAGCCGCCTCTGGGGGCTCCGTGTCCCCCAGCTGCAAAGAGAGGGCTTCAAGGGAACCTTCTGCACGCCTGCATGGCACACGGCAGGCCTTCCCATACTAGTGGTGCCTTCTCCTGCTAACTGTCCACCTACACAGCGCCAAGCACAGTGCCTGCTGAGGCCTTGACCTGGCCTGCTCAGCTGCGTGGGCAGGAAGGGACTTTGACTGCCAGGGCACCCAGGGTCCAGTAAAACCTCCCTGTCTGCGTTCACAGGAGAATCAAGTGCATCTGGCCGGCGATGCATGTGATCGTAAGCAGTGGTGCCCTGGGGACAGAAAGGGAATGGGGAACCAGGCCCTGTGCACTAGGTGCCAGGAGCAGGACGGCACCTGCATCAGATGTGCCCTGATGTGCGTAGGACAGGAAATGCGTCACATTTTCCTCATCACAGCAATGTGCAGGTCCAGAGCAGGAAGTCACGTGAGTGCCTCTCAGGAGTTGCGTCTTTCCTCAGGGTCTGCTATCCTAGGCGCTTCCTTCTCAGCCCGTGTGACAAGTCCTGGGGCTGCTTTGCTGATGCCAAGGGCGAGGAGGGCTGGGCCCTGGGCAGGGATTACTGAGTGAGTTTTCTCTCCTCTGTTACCTCTGTTTCTCGTGTGTCCCATTATGGTCTTTACCACCTGGTCTTGGCTGCTGGTCAGAGCATCAAGTGGACAGTGCTGTGGGGAGGACACTGGAAACCTGAGATTTTGCTGGAATGCAAGGGATTTTGCTAGAATTCCAAGGGGAGAAGAGCAGGAAGTGTCCGCTGCCCTGGCTGCGATAAGCTGGCTGCATGCCTGAGGCTTTTTCTGGGACCCAATGTATGTTCCCTCAGTTGGAATCCAAAGCCAGTCCCAGGAAATCCTATGCCTCTTAAACCTTGGTCACTTTCTTGTCCCTGGAACAAAATGCCTGACACCACAGCTTAAAGGACAGGTTTATTCTAGTTCACAGTTTCAAAGGGTTCAGCCCCTGGCCAGCCAGATCCAAGACAGGAAGATCATGGCAGAAGGGCCGGGGGAGGAAAGTGGTTCAGCCTGTGGCAGCCAGGAAGCAAGGAGCACGGGGAGGAGTCAGGGACAAGAGCCACCCCTCAGATAACACCGCAGCGGCCAGCCAGCTCCTCACGGCAGTCAGCCTTGAGCTCAGCATGAGTGAGACCACTGACCAGTGTGTGGCCTGTGACCCAGCCACCTTCCACACACTTTGGAGGACAAGGCAGCTGTCACAATATCCTATCACCCACCACAGCACAGACCCACTGCAGGCTGGGCAGCTTCCACAGCCTCTGTGTCCGCCCTGTGCCAACGGCCACGCTACTTTCCAGACCAGCCCCGTGTGGAGAAAGGAAGCCCCGAGCAACCCAAGCCCTGACGGTGGCCAGCACTGAGCCCCAGCTCTGCAAGTCGCGCACAGAGGCCAGGACCAGAGATCAGCGCTGTCCGCTGCCTGGCTTGCAGCACTCATGTGACCCTCCAGGCTGTGGCTGCACCAGCAGGCTGTCTCTGTCTCCCGGGTGTGACTTCCCCGCCACGCACCTACCTAGACCAGTGGGGCTCTGGTCCCCAGGGTCCCATCCTCTTGCCACTCCAAGTCCTTCAACTCAGTGTTCCTGGATTTCCAAAAGACAGCACTTCCCATCCTCAGGAGCCAGCTTCCGGGATGGTCCCCGCAACAGTGCTTCCTGCAGCCAGGCCCTGGAATAGATGCTCCCCCGCGGTCTCGGGGACACCCTCCTGGTGACCACCGTGGTTTCTGAGGCCAGACCACATTAGCCATCATTGCTTCTGCCTGTGTGCCAGGTGGGGCACTCTGGGGAAAGCTGGCCACGTTGCCACAAGAACAATTGGCCCAGGGGAGAACTGGGGCTTTCTGACATGGGCCAGCACCAGAAAACAGCGTCCCTTGGGAGTTGGCCCTAGACCCAGTCACAGCTGGAGGTCTCATTGACACTCGGTGTGACCTCAAGAGAGACCTCTGGCCAGAATCACCAGCCCACTGTTGCTGAATCCTTGGTTCACAGAAATCATGATGGAACAAGTATTTAAATTTGGGGGCTGCCTGTTAGGTAGCAGCCAGCAATTGACATACCACATTTTCCAGTCTCCCCAGGGTAGTGATCTACCTGCCCCTGAACATCCCAAGACCTCCTGGCTGCATGCTGGTGAGCACCTCTTCTATTCCCACCTCTCTCTCTGAAACAAGGCTCCAAGCAGGCAGAAACCCTACCTACAGCTGAATCAGAGCGGCCGCACAGGCTCCTGGCAGGGTGGAGTCCCTAGCCAGGCACACGAGGGCTCTGAGGCTCAGTCCCGCAGAAGCACTCTGCGGGATGGAAGGCCGCCATTTGCAAAAGTGCTTGCATTCATCTTGCAGACCCGTGAGCAGCGGCTGGGCAAGCGGTCACGCTGGGGCCTCTGTCCCACCCAGGATGTGCTCCTGGCCCAGCTGCCCTCAGGGCTGGGCACACCTGGCCTCTGGGAAGTGACAAGGCTGCATGACATCCATGATGACTGCCCAGCGCACACTGCCATCCTCCAACTGACTTGGTCAGCGCAGGACCGTCCCCTGGTGCACACAGAGCACCTGGGTTCGGGGGGTAAAGGTGAGTGAGGCAGAGGCAGCCACACCAAGGCCAAGGGCACAAGCTGACAGCAGCTGTGGGACTGGAGTAACTGTGGTGACAAACCATCCCCTCAGCCTCTTGTGCAAGGCCTTGGGAAACGCAGCCTGCGCAGCCCCCTCACTGGCTCTCACCGCCTGTGCACTGTCAGCCAGGAATGAGCACACAGAGCTCCAAGCTTGACCCGAAAATGAACTGTACTTGAAAACCACCCTCCAGCCCTGCACTTGGAACCCCGCGAGCTGGCAGAAACGTGAAGCAGAAATGAGTGACACTGCCTGGGTTAAACTGGCCAGGAAAGGGGAAGCCAAATTCCTCTGCACAGGAGCTCTGACACCCAGAGGCCTTTTTCCCCTGTGTGTGGCCCAGAAGAGTGAACCCAGGGCTCCACATGGATCCACACCCTCCATCCTTTCTTTTCAGTGGAGACAGCATCTCCTCAAACCACCGCATTGCTCGGGCAGGGTTTGAACTTGTGAGCCTCCTGCTGCAGCTCCACAGAGGGCTGGGATTACAGGCCTCGTCCCTACACCAGCTAGGAGGCTTGTTTTCTAGAGCCTGCTCATTTAGCAACTGTACTCACCACCTGCCTCGGTGGTCCTGTCCAGGCCTATCTCAGAGAGGACTCTTGGGGAGAAACGCCCAAGCCCTCACCTACCCCATCTCCCAGGCACTGGCAGGCAACTTTGCAGTGGGCACAGAGTGACTGTCTCACCCCAGCCTCCTGCCACACGGACCGGCTCCTAAGGTCTCCCTCATAGAGACCTGGGCAGCATCTGTTCTCAAAGGGGAAAGCAATTTAAACGCAGGTACACATGAATGGACTCCGATCTCACAGATTCACGGACACTGGGGGGAAGAAGACACTAGGACTGCCCGCAAAACACTTCTGGGGGACAAGGCTGATAGGAAACAGTCCTAACGTACTTCCCCCAGTCACACATCAGCCAACACAGCGGGGCAGCCATCGCTCAGCGCACTCTGAAAGCACTGCCCACTGATCCACAGCACAGGCGTCTGTGGCTGGCACTGTCCCCCCTGCCTGCTCGGGGTCTCTTCTTTAATGATTGCAGCAAAGCTTTTATTCATACTCAGCGGTAGGACAGCACAATGGGCTGTAACTGTTCGCACCATGCTAGTTAACGGGATAACGATCTGATTTACAAAAGGACCCCAGTACGCTAATGCAGTCCTACCTTGGTTCTGAAACACGTCTGTTTACAAACAATTCAGTTCTCACACAGAAGCTTTCAGGAAAATTTTGCTTTCATTCATGATCTCTGCATGGGGTGATGAACAAGACGGCAACCTTCTCCCTCAGCATTGTGGAAAGAATTAAATTTATAAACCGAGGTACCAATGTATGAGAATTTATCATTTTACTCAAGTTGTTATTTCTAAATTCTCAGGGCTCTGTCAGTAAAGAAATAGAACCTAAGCTAGCGCGATTCTTAGAGATGAGGTCTGCTCTCTGCACCTTTAACCTGGTCATCTTTGCTTTACCCTGAGGCTCCAGTGAAAAAAGCAAATTCCTTAGGAGGGTGTCCACTGCTGGACAGACAGACTTACCTTTTTCCTTATACTTCTTTTAAAATTCAGGTGAACCCACATGGAGGTACAGAAAGAATCCAAGGAGGCAGCATTGTCACAGGGAGCGTTTCTCCCACAGCGTGGATCAGGGCTGGGGCACAGCTCAGGAGAGAATGCTTGTCTGGCAGGGGCCGGGCCCTGGGCTCCTCCCCACTGCAGAAAAAAACAAGGATAAAAAAATAAAAGAATCACAAGCCACAGCTTCGTATAGGAAGAATGGTACTCAGCTTGGTGGAAAGAAATCTACCCAGGGAGAAAGCTGGGCAAACACGGTTCTTCCTGGGTCCCTTCCAGCAGCAGCCAGGACGGCGGGACCCCCGGGCCCCCCGGCTGCTCTATGCTCCTTATGGTCTGAGTGGGTAGCAGGAAAGGCAGCGAGACCAGGGACTGACAGTTTTTTCTAATAATATTTAAGGCTCAGTTATACATTCAAATATTAAAACTCAAAAATAACACTTTAGTATAGATCGTTACACACTTCGATGGTATGCAGTTGATAAATAGTAGTGAACACTGTATTGTTACTCAGACTATGCATCAAATTTTTAGTCCTCCTGCAGTTAAGACACAAAATGGAAAATCAGAGATTGGAGAGGTGAAAGAGAGATAAGTGCCTCAGGGGATGCAGAGAAATCGCATCATACTCTGGGGACGTGTCTCTCTAGCCCTGCTGTGCTAAGGATTTGGTAGCTCTGAATATTGGTCCACTCTGTAATCTATGCAGTCTCTCCTCCAGCTGAGAGATACATGTAGCTATAATCACAGTGGGAAAGTTTGTGTAGTGCTTTATGTCACATGGCCCTTGCCATATGTCACCTCCTCTGCTGTGCACTGTGTGTGGCCACATTATCTGCCAGTGTTCAGAGTCTAGTGTATAGAATAATATAAGAATTTATTTATTGGCAGGGAGAGGAGTTAATGAACCATTGTTAAGTCAATAGAAGATTGTATAAAAATAGAGATTGTTGGAAATAATACATATGGCAGGAAAAACCTACATGATATATGTGACAATTGTTTATAGAAAGTAGGACGGTGGTGGTTTTTATTTTCCTCTTTATGTCTTTACATAGCGTGCAGATTCTCTACAGTGAACAGAATTCTCTGTGCATCATAAGATAACCTGGAGAATGGGAGAGAGTGGATGTGGGGCTGGAAGCGCCAGGAGTGTGCCTGGGGCAGTGGACACCCCTTGTTCGTCAGCAGGACTTCAGGGTCCTCAGAGGTCTGCAGGGCGCACCTTCAGTGCATTCTAAGCATTCTAAGCCTATGTCTCAGTACATGCATGGTCAACCAGTCCTTTTCTGGGCAGCCACAGGGATGGCACCAGTATTCCAGGAGCCCAGGGGCCCCCACAGCTGACGGAGCATGGAACTGGCCCGCTTTCAGCCTGGCCTCCTCCCTGACTCTCCCCTGTGCCTGGTACTGAGGGAGAGACTTCAGGCTGAGTGTCACCTCCTGGTGGGACCAGGACTGGCTGGCTGGTGACGAAGGCCATCAGAGAATGGGACATCACATTCCCTACACTGAGACCCCCAGTCCCCCATGAGAAGCCCCGTTCTTCCCTGGCCTCAGGACACTTACCCCAACTCCCAGCCCCACCCAGGGTTCGAAACACCCAGTGACCCATTTCTCGTGCCCCTGTTCTCCACATTCTGTCCGGGCTCTGAGAAATGAGTTCCCACTCATCTTTGCATTTCCAGAGTCCAACATTTGTCAACATTTCTTCTCTGATGAGATCATCTTTCCTGTCCTCATCCTCATTATCAATTCGTACCCTTCTTTTCCTTCTGTCATCTTAACAGAATTTCAGAAGGAGCAGAGATAAACATTGGCATTCAAGCCAGTGCACTTAGCAGGAAGTCCTGTGGGTATTTATACATTTTGCTTCTCTTCATAAATAACATCGGGCGCAGATGTCCCACATCAAAAGCCTCAGCGTCTGGCACAGCGAGAGCTGGCTTGGTGAGAGAGGCACGCGACGTCACTTGCCTTCACCTGACCGAGGTGGGAGCCAGGACTCGAAAATACGTTTTGCTGGATCAGTCCCGCCATGGACCGGTGTATACGAAGAGCAAGTGACAGGCACAATATGCCAATTTCTGCATAATAAAATGTTGTGCTCAGATAGGAAGGAAACCGCAGCTGTTCAGGACAGATGGCAAATAGCTGACTGCTTTTTAGCAGGATTCAATGAGATATCTGAAGTGACTAGGCACAGAGAGAGAGAGGAACTCTGCTGTACTTCCCATTTGAAACAACGTCCCTAGATAATTCACATGCATTTAGACTTTTTAAAATGAATATTTCTTTCAAACCACTGACCCACATAAAGAAGTCCCCCAAAGTCAAAGCACTGTGTCCTTGGGTGAACTCAGAGTTCCCTAAGAGGAACAAGACTTTTCTGGAATCATCTTGCACTACCTGTTCCAAAGCCTCCACACGATGTTCACAGAGTCATGGTCTACAGGGCGTGTGTGTGTGTGTGTGTGTGTGTGTGTGTGTGTGTCTGTATGCTGTGTGACCTGTCACATGTGTTCACTTTGCCTCCTTCCTCACTGGAAGTCTAAGGGCAGGGATGAGGATGTGTTTTTTGAACTTCTGATTTCCTCAAGGCACCCACCCCGTATTGGCCCCATGGTAGGGGTCAGTACTTAACGATGATTTTCTGAGGGGCTGCCTTGCTGAAGGGGGATGTTTGGATCCCTGTTAACACACAGAGTGCTGCTGGCCTAAGTGCCAGGGTCAGCCACTCAGGAAGGACAAAAATGGCGTGATTCCACTTACAGAGGGCCTTCAGTAGTCATATTCCTGGAGACGGAAGTGTCCCCAAGGTTGTGGTGGCTGGGACGGGGCGGGGGAAGGGAGGTGAAAGGTGAGCGGTACAGGATTCTGGGTCTTGGTCTCTGGAAAGGGCTGGTGATGAGGACTGCCTACTATGTGAATGGATTTAATGCTACAAAAAGTTATCTTCAGAGTGGCTTAATGGGCAACTTTTTATGTTATTTGTATCTTACCCATAATTTTTTTTGAAAAGGGAATTTTTAGTTGTATCATTGGTAACAAGGACCCTTCCCGGAGGCAGTAGTGTCGGGAATCTGACGAGGATCACCTTGAGTACCAGGTTGAATTCTCCCCCATCCTTAGGCCATTGTACCAGGTGCACTGGGGTCTGGGGAGGGAGATCACGTCTGAGCCAAACAAAATTCGAATGCACCTCTGGGCCTTTCCTAGGGACTCTGAGTGTCACCCCTCACTTGGCTGATTTGGGGGAGATGAAGTTAGCAGTAGGCGTTCTTCGGGCCAAGCACCCCTCCCTGCTTGGGTTTTCTAGCAAGCCTGGGCTGGTCCATAGCATGATTCCCCAGAGGCGTAGTCCCCAAGGTCGGGCTACAGAGAGGGAGGGAGGGAGGGAAGAAGCTCAGCCTCTCCTGTGTTTGCTTCCCCAGAATTTTCTTTCTTTTCTCATCATGCAACCTTTGGAGAATCGCAGAGCAGTGTGACGCCTCCAGGACACCATGTGAGGACAGGAGTGTGGCGTGACGGATCCTCACAGGTGGGAAGTCAGCAGTCAGGGGTCAGCCTAATGTTTTGAGGTCCCTGACAGTAGGGCCCTGCTTAGAGCCCTGAGAACCAGAAATCTGTGTGGCTTTGGGAGGGCATCACAGGAAGGGTGACCCAGGAGCCCTCTGGGTACTGAGCACGAGCAGTCGGTGTGGCCTCGGTTGCGTCCCAGTGTCACCCAAGGGAGATCCTAACTGTGCACGTGTGCCAGCGCATGAAGAGCAGCCCTGGGGTGCCGAGAGGCAGGGCTGAGGTCCGGGCCGTGAGGAGGTGCAGGCGCTGGAGGCCTGCGGTTGGTGTTGGTGGGAGCTGGGCGGCGGGCAAGGAAGATGTGATGTCTGTGACATCTTGAAGTTTCTGGTGAAGATCAGAGAGATGGGAGTAACAAAAATGACAGAGGTGGCATCGGCAAGGACCATGGCCACAGAAGCCACCACTGTGACAGAAAGGAGAACGCTCGCTTAGTGAACCACACGGCATCGCCACGCACTGCCCACCAAAACACAGGGCCAACGCATGCCTTTGAAAATGGTCACAGTGGAAGGCGAATGTCCCATGCCCCGTGTCCCCGTCAGAGTCCTCCCCACACCTTGAACCACGTAACTCATCATTCTGCCACTTCCTGCAGCAGCTCTGGAGCCCTCTCTCCCGGGTGTCTTTGGTAGTGCTGTCCTGAATCGATTCAAAATGTTCCACGGTCATTTTGACTTTGGGGAAGAGTCACAAGTCGCACTGGGTCACAATCTGGTAAATCAGGTGGGTGAGGACAAAGTGTCGCTTCCATGCACCTTCTTTTCCACCGGGGTCCTCACCGTATTTTTGATCACACCTCAGAAAGACACTCAGGAGTGAGGAATTCCAGAGCTGTTTCAGAAAACTTCTTACTACAATGATTTTATTTATTTATTTTTACTGTTAATGTTATTTATTTTGTATTATTTTATTTTTTGGGGGGTACAGGGAATTGAACTCAGGGCCTCATGCTTGCCAGGCAGGCTCTGTGCCACTAAGCTACATCCCCAGGCCCTGTAAAAATTTTAAAAATTTAAATGTTCACTATAGTGTTTGAGCAGCCTGTGCCCATGAAAGTGTTCAGGTTGTAACTGAATTTCGTTTTTCCTCCAGCTCTCCAGTGACTCAGAGCAGTAACCTAAGCCATCATAGGGTAAGAAGAGACAGCAAGGAGCGAGGATTTCCCCTTTCTGGGTATGCTGGTGGCTTTTCCTTTCCGAGGCTCGGCTCTGCCCGCTCCCCTTCAGGGCCTGCGGAAGTCTGGCTCACTTCCGGGTGTCTCCTCACCAGGACTCTGGGGGTCCGGCTGCTGCCTCCTGGCCTCCCTGGGTTTCCTCCACCACTGCACCCCAGTGCCGCGCTCTGAGGTCTGTTGCGCCCCACGCCCTCCTGCACAGCTCCACTGCCCCTCCCACAGCTCACTGCGAGCTGGGTGCAGGCTGTGTGGGCAGCTCCTCCTCCGGGCCAGGATGAGAATCCACATTGGCAAGTGAGGACCAGCTCTCAGCTGTTTGCCTGGTGACCCAAACCGAGCTGCTTCACAGCCAAAGTCTGAAGGACTCAGGATCCCGTCTACCTTTCTACCTTTGTTTCAGGTGGGTTTGGAATTAGAGAAAGAAAAAACTATATATGAAAAACATCTAATCTTCTGAATCTCATTTTCAAAGTTGAATCTCAAATGTTCCCCGAGTTAGCGTTTGGGCAGGCAGCGCAGCGATGTAAACTAATGACAGAGGTCATGAATCACTCAGGCCCTCGGCCGCGGAGGTGAGGAGCAGTGCTGGTGGTATCCTGGGAGTTGGACGTTCTTGGCTATGTGTCCCCTCTGCAGTGACAGCGCGCTGGCGTCCAGTGCCATTGCCATCCAGTGTGCTCTCTTTGCCTTCTCCTGCCATGTCCCCTGGGTGTTTCCCAGAGTGTGTCCCTCTGGTTCTGCACAGCCCCTGCCACCTGTTATGGTTTGGTTTAAAAATGTTCCACAGAAGTTCGGAGATGAAGCAGTCCAAGGAGGTTGGATCATGGAGCTCTGTGCTTATCAGTGACTTCACCTGCTTCATTCACAGCTGCCTGTGCTGTTAGAAGGTGAGTCTGGTTGGAGGCAGAAGGACTGGCCTTTGGAGGCTGTATTCTGGTCACTGACACTCTCTCCCTCTCTCTGTTCCTTCCCCTCCCTCTCTCCCTCCCTCCCTGGCCTTTGTCCCAATCTCTCTGCTTCCTAAGTATGACCAGGTAAGCAACTTTCTTCTGCTATGCTCTTTCTGCCTTGGAACCAGACAACCATGGACCAAACCCTCAGAAACCATGAGTAGCCTCAAGCTGTGTGTCGCGTCCTGGGTCTTTGTCCCAGCAGTGGACAGCTAATGGATATGCACTGGAGCCATACCACTGAGGTGGCATGTGGAAGGCCTGTGCAGGGCCAGGAGAGGTTCTGTGGGCCACTGGCATCCCAACCTTTAAACCACCTGCCCCTTCCCATTCTGAAATCCCAACATTAGGAGCCTTTTGTGGTCTCCCTGGGAGCACGGTGAGCCCTGATATCCTAAGCCCAAGACTGCATCCCACCTCTGAGATGCTTCCCCAGGAGAAAAAGCACAGCAGAGGTGCTGAGAGAGAGACTAAGAACAGCCCAGGCCTGCCCAGGAGTCAGCACCCAGGGCCCACCCAGGTGGCTCCTCTTGAAGTCTTTGTAGTCTTGAACCCCACAGGTGCCTCCCAGCAGGGAAGTGCGAGTGTGGGTCCCAGAGCTCTGAAGGGAGCACTGGGGTTCAGGACTGCCAGCCCCTGAGCAGGGAAGATGGTGATCCAGGAAATCCCGAAACCCTGACCAGACCTGCTCCCTGCGTGGAAAGTGGGGACTCGGCTTTGGATTCCTGGAAGAGGCACCGTGTGGGAACTGAGCATCTCTTTCCTTTCCATTTCTGGAGCAGACAGGATGTGAACAGCACGGCGCTTTCCGGGCGAGGTCGGAGGATCAGAGCTCTGTCCTCGCACTGTCTCAGGCCCGCTGGGAAGAGTGGGAGCCTCTGTGCTGGCTCTGCCGCAGCCTGCCCTGTGGGCCAGATCTTCTCCAGGAGGCTGCTCGGCACATCCTGCGCCCTCCTTGGCCGCTCCTGCACCTGTTTGCTCCAGCCTGACACACATTCGCCACTAGCTTTATCAGTAACACAACTGTCACCACCCTGGCATCTTGTGTCAACAAAGGGCAGCATATGTGTGTTCTCACCCTTGCAAAAGAAAAATTAATGAAATGTTTGCTTACAGGGCAATGGCGGGGTCCCGGGATAGCCCAGGACCCCGTCCCTTAGCAGGTGACTAATGGCGGTGATGACATTTTGACTCCAAAGCTTCCCGTCATGGATGGCTCCAGGATGATCTCCTTCCCAGGGGATCACAGTGATGGTGACTGTAATCCCAGTATTCTGGGAGGCTGAGGCAGGAGGATCTTAAGGTGGGGCTGTAGCTCAGGGTGAAGACCCTGGGTTCAGTCCTCAGTATGAAAAAAAAAGTTGATTGTTTTCACAAATACCAGCTAAGCAAAAGACAGAGGAAACCTACTCAAATAATGGGCTGGAGACATTTAGAGAAAAAGAGTCCAGCGAGAAGCCCTAGAGGAGTCAAGTCCCCATGCAGTCTCCAGGACGGGGACCGAGTGAGGCTCCCGGGGTGGGGTGGGGCAGAGGTAGTCCCTGCCCCGGCAAGTCCTTCCTGAGCCTGGAGTCCCTCAGTCTTATCTTCTGAACCCCTTCCAGGCTCTCGCTGTGGGTCACTCATTATGCAGTTAAAAGCGTAACAATGGATTCCACAGTCCTTGGACGCAGGCAGCTTTGGCAAATGTGCTAAAAGCAGGAGCAGCCGCCCCCATGGCCTCACAGTTGTTCCTGGAGAAGTTACAGAGCTGTGAACAACCTCGTGCCAGAAAGTCCCCGGGACTGTGACTAAATCCATCTGACCATTACCAAGGAGAAATAAACAAACAGCTAGCCAGGACCGCGTAGGAGGAGCAGTGCTGTGTTCTGAGTGTGACCGAGGCCCACACACCAGGGCTGGATTCCTCTGTGTCACTGTCCGTGACGATGTCGGGAATTGCACCCAGTGAGGAGCTTGGGCCTGGGGCGGCTCCTGAGTGCATGATTAGCTTCTACCACTCGGGACTGGATGAGGGACCACAGAGAGTGAGGCGTGACATTGGCCCCTCTGCCTGTCTTCACTAAGGCAGCCCAAGGCCCTCCTCATCCCACAGCCAATCTTAGGATGAACAGCCTCTGGCACCAGGGCCAAAATCAACCTTCTTTCTTCTTAAATTACTCAGTTTCTGGAATTCTGTTACAATAACAGAAAACAGGCTAGCACAAAGTACAACAATGGATTTCCTTTGGTTACTAAAACACACTATAAAACTATGATAACTAAAACTATAATGCTGTGGTAGAAGTCAAATCAGTAGGAAGGAATTGCATAGCACTGTGTGTATACATCTCTGCTGATCTCTCTATACAGTTATGTCTGCACAATCTATTACATTAAAAGCACATATGTACACTGCAAATATATAATACATTAAAGAATCTAAGTGACTAGAATAGGGTGATTTGTTTTATTTAGTATTTTGGGGGAAATTAACTTTTTATTGCTAATGTCAAAGATTTATTTAGAAAACCTAAAATGCTAAGTTTTAGCATGTGAAGCTATTTGGAAATTTTTATGAAGAAGTAGAATTTTATTTCTCTAATCTATGCCTGAAACATTTTATTCTAGGCTGCAAACCCTAAAAATTACATAGAAAAATGTATCCATTTATAAAAAAGTGAATGTTACCCAAATTAAAAGGCAGTTGACAGAAATGATATATAAGGAGTTGATATTCTCAATTGTAAAGAGCATTTGTTAGCCAGGACCAGTAGCACAGGACTATTTCCAGCTACTCGGGAAGCTATAAAACTATGATAACTAAAACTATAATGCTGTGGTAGATGGCAAGTCAGTAGGAAGGATTGCATAGCACTGTGTGTATACATCTCTGCCCATCTGTGTGTATACATCTCTGCTTGGGGGCCAAGCTTAGGCCCCAAGATCCTGTCTGAACTGAGCATGTAGCCCCGCAGTAGAGCACACGTCCCGCACCGCCCTGAGCTCGGCCTCTAGAGCCACCCAGAGATGGGCTGATGGGGTGAACGGTAACCATTCCAGGGTGCCCCGCCAGTACCTCACATGGAACCACACCATCTCTGGAAATGGTAGCAAAAGCTTTGAAAATGTTCTACCCTTTGACAAAATGATTTCACCTCGATGAATCGGTTCTTCATGTGGTAGTGACACCCACTGCATGGTCTTTGTGTCTCCATTCACTGATGGGCACCCGGGTGCCCAGCACAGCTGGGGACACAGGCTATGGCTGCCTCCTCTGCGCACTGATGCCCTCTCCTCTGGTCAGTCCGGGAAGTGCAGCTGTGGGGCCACGTGGCAGGCCCATGTCTCGTTTCTAGAGGGAGTTCCCTACCGCCTCCACAGCCGGCGGGTTCTTTTCTGTCCTTTCACTGGACCCGGCCAGAGCTGGTTATCTCTGTCTTTGGATAATTCTCACTCCAGCCAGGAGAGATGCGCCTCTGGGGCTCTGATTACATTTCCCTGAAGATGAATGGTATTGGGCACGTTCTTCCTATAGGCTTTGACTGTTTGGGCATCTTTTTTGAGAAACGTCTATTCAGATCATTTGCCCACTTTAAAAACCAGATATTACTTTATTGTGCTTGCTGTGGAGTTAAGTCTCTTATGCATTCTGAATTTAAGCCCTTGTCATGCCCAGCGAAGGACAAGATAAGAGGAAGCCTGGGCGGAAGGCTAACAAATGCCAGGCCACAGGATGGCGACATGCTGCCCAAGATCAGGGCTCCAACAGCCCAATGAATAAAGGTCCCACGGTAAACTGGCAGGGTCCACCTGTCCAGGAAGGTGATAAAAACAAGGTGATGGACCGCCAGTGCTGTTCCACCACGCCCCTGTTTGTTACCCTCTGAAGAGCACCTTTGTTCTGTTAATTTTAGAAAAGTTATCATTAATGGTGCTTGAAAAAGTATGCTTGCTTTGTCTCCCGAGTTCTTTGGGCCCACTTTGACCTCATCTCTTCCTGCTTATAACCCTCAGGTGACCTTGCCTTGGCCATAGTGGTCTGAGATATAATCATTTCTGTGTATAAAACCCCTACCCAAAGGCAGCCAGCTCAGAGCCCCTCCCAGCCCTGGGAGCTTTCTCCTTTACACAACAAATGCTTTTGCTCATTTCTCGCTGCACTCTCTGCCTTGCAGTTCTTTCTGGGTGGAGGGAAGAACCATAATGATTCTGTCACGTGCTCTTCAATGTCCTTCATTGGTGTTTTGGAATTTTCGCATTTATCGATATGTATAAGTTGAGTCATTTATTCTTGAGATAAAGTCCACCTAACCATGGTGGACAATCTCTTTTGATGACCTAGTGATTTGTTTTGCTAGTATTTTATTGAGAATTCTTGCATCTATGTTCATCAAGGATATTGTTCTGTAAGTTTGTTATTGTTGTCCTGTGCTTGTCTTGTTTTGCTATCAGAGTAATCCTGGTTTCACAGAATGAGTTTGGAAGAATGCCTTTTTCATCTATGCTGTAAAGTGAATTATCCATTCTTGGTCTTTTCTTTATGGAAAAATATTTCACTACTAATTCAGTTTTGTCACTCACTATCAGTCTGCTTAAGATTTGTAGTTTTTCATGGTACAGTCTTGGTAGGATATAGGTATCCTGGGATTAATGTATTTCTTGCTGGTTTCCCATTTTATGTTCATTTACTGCTTGTTTGAATTACTTTTCTTGTTGCTGAGACAAAATACCCAACACTCACAAGTTGAAATTAAAAGGTTTATTTCAGTTCAGTTTGTGGAAGTTTCAGTCCATAGTCAGCGGGATCGAAGGCACAGTGGCATTGCCGAGGGGACTCACAGAAGAGAAACAGTTCATGACAGAGCGGGCAGGAGCCTACAAATGGAAAGCCTGCCTCTCCCTTTCATGGCTTGCAGGCTACCTGACCTTGGGGGGTACCACCCACAGTAGGGTGAGCCTTCCCCTTATCCGCAAGGGCCAACTGGATACAAGTCATAACACTGCTGTTTGGGACATCCTCGCTTTATCCTTGGTACTTCTGTAGTATAAATTATAATGCCTCATCTTTATGCTGCTATTTTATTTATTTGAGATTTGTCTCTTTTATCCTAGCTAACAGTTTGTCAATTTCATTTATCTTTATAAAAAAAAAACTTTTTCTTTCATGGATCTTTTGCATTTTTACTTGTGTTTTTTAGTCTTTTATGCTCTGATATTTACTACTTCTTTCTACTAATTTTAGGATTGTTCTGTTCTTGATTCTCTCTGAGTTGCAGTAGTAGGTTGCTTATTTGAAATCTTTTTCCCTTTTGGTGTAGGCACTTACTGCTTCATGAATCTGAATGCTCATTGCTGAGCTGAGCCACATCTCTCCCAAGACGTGAGAGATTTTCAGTTCTTCCTTCATTCACCGTGTGCTCCGTGCTCTCTGCCTTGAGTTCCTCTTTGGCACTGATAGGATGGACACTTGTTCCCTTGATGGTGGTGCTGTTCACTTGATGGGATCCCACAGGTCCTGTCTGTTTACTTCAATCCTCATTTTTTATATATATATATATACCAGGGATCAAACTCCTGACCTCGTGCTTGCCAGGCAGGCACTTTGCTACTGAGCTAAATCCCTGCCCCCCTCATTCTTTTTTTGCTTGTCTCTTCTGACTGGGTTAATTCAAAAGATCTATCTTCAAGTTCAGAAATTCTTTCTCGGGGGCTACTCCGGGCTGCTGGGTCCACCCTTCGCCTGCAGGGAACATCTCGGGATGATGGAGGCTGAGGGCCTGGGCTGCTCGGGACTGCTGGGCCCTCCCTTCAGCCCCAGGGAACATCCTGGAGACCAGAGGCAGAGGGCCTGAGCTGCCTGGGACCACATCTGCTGGACCCACCCTTCCACCGGGAACACTGGACTACAGTGGACTACCATGCTGGTTGATGAGAGGCTCAGGAACCCCTCACCCGAACAGAAGACCTCATCAGGCTTCAGTCAGTGTGGTGAGTTTTCCCCATAAAATAGAGGTCTGCAGTGGGTAAGTAGGGGTGGAAGTGAAACTCCATCCAAGTGTAAGACCTTGGCTAACCTGGCAAGAGAGTGGGTAACCCCGTCCCCCACACAGAGAATATCAGACAGGTTGAGGAGTGCACCAATATTACCCCAACCCAACTTAGAGGAAATTAAAAGAACTTTATGAGACCCCCAGTGACACAGTAGGGCCTCAGCTGAAACAAACACTATAGCCAGGGAGACCTGATAACCTGCAACAACCTGAAGATATAACAACAGCAGGAATTAAGAGTTGTCCTACATCAATACTTCTGAGCTAGTTAGCCCAGAGAGAATATAGGACTCACCCAACTGGCACGGTAGGAGGAATTCAGCAGACTGGATCTCCTCTTCATTGTGGTACCCAGCAATTTGACAAACATCAACCACACAGTAGAACTCTGAAACACACACTACAGAAAGTTGTGACTGTTGGAAGAGAAAGACCAAAAATTTACCCAAACAGTGAAAATGACTAAATGAAAAGGCAAAATGCAATCCTGAACATCTAGTCCATCAGGGGCAAGTGCAGGCAGTAATGAAATAGAGGACCCTAAAATTCATACACCAAAAATATTGGAAAAGATAGCAAAGGAAGTAAAGAAACAAATCCATGAGACTATAGAGGAACTCAAATTAGAAGTAATGTCTTAAGACAAAAGTAACAACCTTGGTAAATGAGTTGCTCAACATAGGTAGAGAAGAAATAGATAAGAAACTACAGGAGCATGGGAAATTGATTGAAACTTTCAATAAACAATGCAGAAAACAAGCAGAATCTACAGAACAAATTGAAAGAGATATGCAAGAAACAAAAAATTGTACTGAAAGCTTGCAAAGCCGTTTATGTGAAGCTGAGGATAGAATTCTGGACCTTGAAGACAGGATCGCAGATACCAATCTTGAAAGGGTAGAACTTATAAAAACAACAAAGCAGCATGAAATGACAATCCAACAGCTACAAGATGATGCCAGGAGAAACAATGTTAGAGTAATAGGTATCAGTGAGGAGGCAGAGAAAATGCAAAGGATATAGCTAAGCTGTTCACAGAAATAATGGCAGAAAATTGCCCACACATGGGGGAAAAATCGGATATACAAATAAGTGAGGCATATAGAATGCCACACAGTCATAACCAACATAAACCTACACCCAGACATATAATAATTAAGATCTCAGATATACAGCATAAAAACAGAATACTAAAAGCTGTTAAGAGAAAAGACACAACTCACCTATCAAGAAAGCCTAATAGAACCATGGCAGACTTCTCAGCACAAACCTTCAGGTTAAGATGAGCTTGGAGTGAAGTATTTCAAGCCCTAAAAGAAAACAACTTTCAACCCAGACTGATGTACCCAGCAAAACTGTCTTTCAAATTTAATGGAGAAACAAGATATTTCCATGACAAAGAACAACTAAAGAAATTCATGTCCACCAAACCAACCTTGGAAGGAGTGCTGAAGGACTTCCTAGGTAGAGATAAAAATGACCACAATCTTCAGAACAACAACAGAAAGAAATCACCAGGCTGGACAAGAAAGTAAACAAGGGAAAAAGCAGGAAATTAACAACAGTAACACAACATGGCAAAGTCAAGCCAGTACACATCAGTGATATCTATAAATGGAAATGGGCTCAATTCACATATCAAGAGAAACAGGTTGATGGAATGGATCAAGAAACAGGATCCCACAATATGCTGTATACAAGAAACACATCTGACTCAAAAAGAAACTCATAGATTAAAAGTCAAAGGATGGAAAACAGTATTCCATGCAACGGGAACCCAGAAAAAAACAGTGGTAACTATTCTGTTTGAAGACAATGTGAACTTCAAACCTAAAATGATTAAGAGACAAAGAAGGTACCTACATACTAATAAGTGGAAAAATTCAAGAGGAAGAACTAACAATTATAAACATATAGGCACCAAACACAGGAACACCCAACTATATAAGACAGATACTAAAGGACATGAAAAACCAAATACACAAGAACACAATTATTACAGG